>JBCJKH010030237.1:29414-39708 GCA_039877255.1 Loriculus beryllinus | reverse complement strand
CATGAGGTAATGGTCAGCGGTGCCCCCCCCCTCCCTTTTCCTATTTGTCCTGCTTATCTCCTCCTGTAAGGTCCTGCTTTGGTTCCTACCCAGAAAGTCCAGCTTTGGTTCCTACCTGGAAAGTTCCGCTTTAGAACTCCCCCAAAAAATCTCGACCCTTGGAGACCTTTCTAGATATAGCCAGCTACTTCTTCCAGCATAGGCTGTCTCCCTGCGTCAGAATGAGTGTGCATTTTTGTCAGCATAAAAGCCCGAGCCTCATGTAATGTGAGATTGCAGAACTTCATACCATCCAGGGACACCAGCCATGGTAGAGCCTGCCTCCTTGCACTGCGATGATGATCCTCAGAGCTGGTTTCCTGATCATCTTCAGAGGGTCGTTGGGGTTGGTAATATATACACTCTTCAGAAATATCCTTTACTGTATCTGTTAGATTCTCTATATTTTCCTATATTAATAAACTAGTTGTGAGTTCTCTATTTGTCTCTTGTTTTCTCTCAACTGGAATTCTCAAACTCTGGAACAGATCTAGACCAATCATATGCTCTCGTGCGAAAACGGGCTACTTATCAGTCCTATTCCACAGCCTGTGTGCTGGGTATATAGCAAAGTGGTAAAAACCTCCAAGCATTGCTATCTGTCTGTCTTTAAATGTATCAGTTAGGAAAGTTATCCAAAAGGACAATTACCTACTCTACACCCGAAAAAAGGGAGGCCATGTCTGTTTGGTCCAGAACAAGATTGGGGTTCAACGGAGAAACTTTGACTCACAATTCTTATATGGTGCTGCTCTCTGGTGCTGAAGCTCAGAACCACCATCTTCTTCCAGCTCTGTAAAACAAAAGTTTGGTGAAACACTGAATTATTAGCTCTTTTCGTCATTTATCAGGAGCAATGTAAGGTGCCATAACATCATTGGTGTGCTCAAATATTTCTGATCTTCAAAAAAAAAAAAAAAAAGATATTTAAATAAAAGAAATGCAGTAATAATAGAGAAAATCATTTACCTTGAAGAGGTAAAGGATATGTTCATTTTGCAAGTCTTGCCTCTTCTACAGGAGTGCATAAAAGAGTGTAAGTATTTATGGTGTCTAAGTAAGAACTAAAACTATTAATTAAGAGTAACTTTTCTAAGTGTTACTTTTATGTCCTAAATTGAGTAGTTCTTAGTTTCAGGTGATCACAAGTTCATTTATCTCAGCTCAAGTCATACTGAATAGCTCAGCTGATTAGTATTTAATAAGAACTACCAAAAATTATTTGGAGAATGATTCTTTTACTGTTCCTAAGAAATTAAGAGTATTAATTTAGAATAATTTAATTGCCTTACTAAAAGACTCCCCATTTAAGAGTAATCATAGTATATTAAAATCTTACAGAGTTAAACACACAGAATCAGTCACAACACTGCAAAGTTTTACCATTGTATGCATTGTGAAACTTGCATTGTAATATTATGAGTAAGTAATGGAAACTTCAGCTTGCATGTGTTAGCAGCAAAAGCTTACTTCCAGGTTGAGAAGCCTCAGTATAGCTATGTAGTATAGCTACATTCATTCATCTTCATTTTTGCTCCTAGAGGGAAGTTGGTATAAATGTTCCCAGAACTTCAAAATGTGATAGAAGATTTTGTGAGGAACAGTTTTTTTCCTTTTAAGGAACAGTTTTTAACCATGTGTGAGAAACCTTAGTTTTCATTTCTGTTCAATCTGCAATTTTACCCTTTTCAAGTTTTATACAGGAAAGTGCCTTAAGTTGATATCTTAATTGTATTTGAAAAGTCTGTAAATTCACTTCTGCAATCTATGGAAGCTAAGCTTATAATGAGATCTGTTTGTGACTTTCCTGAAAATTAGTTCAATGGGAAAGTTTCAGCGCAGTTAACTTGTTTCTCTATATTTGTATGGGATGAGGGAGGAATGTAGCTAAAAAGAAAGAACAATTGTATTTGAAAAGCCAATTCTGTGGTCTTTGGAGTTAGAGCTCTCCCTGGCATACAGCCTTCAGAGCGAAGCTGCAGTGCAGAGCTGCGTGGCCTCTCTGACACACACCAAAGTCACCACATTGTTTCAGAGTCTTAAGCAGTTGCTTTGTGGTAGTAATAACTGGTTTTTACTCATCTGTGTTAGGTGAGGTTGGAAGAGAGGAACCGAAACAAAGTGGTTGCCTGTACTCTCACAAGATCTTAAAACAGATGTTGCCACACTGCTCTGTGGCCAATGAACATCAATGGAGTACTTCTGTTTCTGGAACACCTATGTTTTTCTGTGCAAATTGGCATACAGGGTTTCTTACAATGGCTTCTCGAAGAAAAAAATTGTTAATTCATAAATGAAGTATATGAAATATCTTCCTGAAATAGTATCCTTCATGAAAACTATTAGATTTCCTGTGGGATTTGATGTGGGAAGGAACCAGAGGAAACACTGTTGGTAATAAAAATATGTGGTTCTTATGTTGGACGAACTTAAGGACACAGTCCCCTGCATGGACAGCTTAACATCTTTTGTATTCTTGTGCCACTGTTTTGGGAAAAAAATATGGGTTTGGCCTCCTTGTTTTGACAGCTACTCCTTAAAGGTCAGACCATTGTCTGCCCCTTCCACTAGTCAACACGATTATGTGACTGAGTGAGCTACTTCTGAGTGCTTGTTTAGCTGCAATTTCTGCAGCTGGGGCAGCAGTTTCCATACAATAACCACGTCTGTGCTGCAAGGAGAAAAAGCCATGGGAAAACAGTAATCTGTGCCCTCACTAGGATCGCAGCATCTCCGCTGACTGAGTCCAGCACAGCAAGAGAAGTACAATGCCCAAGCTGATCCCTGATTTGATTCCCAGAGCCAGTGGTCTACCCAAGGAAGTACTGAACCACACTATCCCTAGGATAGAAATGTATGCTAATAGGTCAGTTCACCTCAAGTGATTCTCTTTGTAAAGACATGAAAGAAATCTTCATCTGTAAAAGTTGTAGGAAAGAGGATAATTAAAATCTGAGACACAAATGGAAAAGGAACCTATTGAATGTAAATCAGTCACTGGAACTTAGAGCCAGGATTCTTCTCATAGATACAGATCTTTGCAATTTTGCTGTTTTCATTTTGCATCAGGAAATTCTTAAGATGGATACATACTCTTTCTGCATTAACATACATAAGATTAAAACAAAGGTGAGTTCATGAGGTGATGCATGTTAGTTTATTCCTGTATCTCTATATTTTCTTCTAGATGGCAGAGGTAGACTTCCACAGCTTATTCTGATTACTTCTCTCCTGATTTCATAATTTCAAAATAAAGCATAAAATAAAGTACATTCAGTTTTCCAGGGTACTTTTGGCGAGAAAGAAAGAAAAATAGAAGAACTTTGTACCATAGAAATGAGTTTCTCTGTCTATACATGTGTATTGAGACCATTCAACTAGATCCAGAGCATGTAAACTGTTCAGAAAATGTCATATTTTGTGCAGTTGAAGAATGGAAAAAATGCAAAGGAGAATTCTTCTTTGGAAGTACTCTTCTTGTCAGTGTAGACAATGAAGCCTAAGTAATTGGAGGTTAAAAGAGGGAAAGTTAGTTGTACTTTAGCTCCAGCAAAGGTAAAACTGAAGAAACTCTACAGAGGTCAAAGAACTTGCACGTAGTGCCTCAAGTTCATGAGGACCCAATCAAAATTTGTACACTGACAAATTTTGCTCTGCTTCAGTGTCTTTACTGGAATTTGGAAATGTGTCTTCACACCTGTAGACATATTAAACCCACACCTGCTGTGCTTGAGCTATGAAAGCATGCAGTAATGAATGTGCAAAAGAGGATGAAGTATGCCTGAGTGTGCCTTTGCACTGTACTTTGCAGTTTAAACTGGGAGAAGGCTCTGCTTACATGAACAAAAGCTTATGAGCAGTTCAGCAAACTTACCGGGAACAGTTTACTTGTCAACATTACAAGGAAGGCTCTTAACAATTTACTTTCTTACTAGATATCTAGGGCTTCCTTGTTTTAATTTTAGCTTTATCTTAAAATTTTATCCTCTCTTGGCTTAAAAATAACCTTACAGCACAAAAGTACAGCTGGTAACACTGATAAAAATATGAAAGAATCTAAAATCCATAAGCATTTTAGATGAGGTTTGGATTTTAGAATAATGTTCATTTTTCAGTTATCACTGTAACAGAGTAGGTCTCACTTTTTTCTCCTCATTAACCTCCTTCCCAGAAATAGAAGCATTCCAAACATAATAACCCATAAAGAAACAGTGAAGACTTATCCTGCCAACTTGTATCTATGACCTGAGAAGTGGAAAGGCAAAGACTATTCAATGTAAATGAACTTTGGAAACCTCTGGCACCAAAATCTGCTGTGGGTATTTTGATTACACAATGTGCCTTTGAATGAGTAGTCATTGCCATGTGATAGTTAGCAAATCAAGAAAATGTTGTCACCTCTGCTTCTAATGATGTTGTAGGTGACATTTTATATAAACCACTCTAAGAGGCTTTTTTCCTATTTGAGTTTATATAAAGTCTTTCTCTTCCTACCAGGAAATTATTGTTCTGGTTTTAGTTTCAATTTTCAGTTACAATAAGAAAGAGGTTTTTAACTTTTGGACAGCACAGTTTGTATCAGTTCCTGCCTGAGTTTTCTCAGTCTGTTGATTTTTTTCTTTAAAAAAAGATTTTGGTTTTACCCACCACTTATGATAATTTTTGAAGCTAACAGAATGATGCCTGACAGGAAAAGAAAGAAAAAAGGAAAAAGAGAAAAGGAAAAAAGGAAAAGGAAAAAAAAAATAAAGAGAAGAAAAATATGCAATAATCAGCCATTTCCAATTTCCAAACAAGTAAAAAGGTTTTGCAAAATGATCTCAAATAGGTTTCTTTTGAAACCTAGTATTTGAAGTCCCAAGAATGGACTGTCGTAACAGAACATTTTGACAAGCTCAACCACAGAATCAACTATAACACTTTCACTGTTTTTCTTTTTGCTCTTTTTTCCAATGTCTTGTAGCTTAAGGAAAAATAAAGTGATGTCTCTTTATGGCCCTTTATTAGTAGCAGCTAATGTTTATTCACTTAAGTGGACAGAAAAGGCTGGTATTAAAATATACAATAGAAGTTACCTTAAATTTAAGTAGGCATGGAGATGGTCTGGTTTGTGCTGTGCACAGGCATTCTGGAAACATGATTCATTGGGAGTATTTAGCAATAACAAATACGCTTCATCAGGAAAAAGCATTAATCAGCAGGGATCTTGCATCAAGACCCTCCAGTCTTTTCTGTAGCTAGAGCATTACTGTCACAAGGGACACCTACCTTTCCTCTTAGTGTTGAACCATATCAGAAAAGGGTGTCTACTCAGAGTGGGAGAGAAGCTCCTTCTTGCTGTGTCCATTTTTCTCCTTTTCTTTTACAGTTTTTGTTTCTTTCTCTCTCTGCAGATGCCATTTAGATGTACTTTAAATGTGCAAGTTTTCCTGTTCAGAATCTTGCACACTAGCTGAGCATGTATAGCTGATTGTATTGGAGCTTGCATTGCAGTTAATGGCCAGCTGCTGGTGTTTAACACCAAGTATTAGCTTGTTTCAGCTAGCATTCAACACCCAGTGCTTCACTCTGCTGGAAAGTACTCCAGTACTTTTCTGCAGGAAAGTATATTTCAGTGCTGTATGATTACATATTTATCTTGCACATTTCTTAAAGCAAAACTCATTGGTGTGTTTCTCTGATGTGCTCATAATCCAAATACCATGTTTGCTGTCAACAAGTCATCTGAACCTTTGGTGCTTTTTTTCATCTTTTTCTTTTGTTAAGAGGAAGGTGACAATCAGCAATCTTCACATTTTACAAGCATTTGTGCTTCTAAGGGACCAGTCATTATCCTGCAGTAGGTATTTCAAGTTGGCAAATCAATGGAGAAGATCAGGGATGAAGATGAAAGACCCAGCTATTCTTGACCCTTGACACTTTTTTTTTTTTTAAGTGTTC
The DNA here is from genome assembly GCA_039877255.1 of Loriculus beryllinus. Lineage (NCBI taxonomy): Eukaryota > Metazoa > Chordata > Aves > Psittaciformes > Psittacidae > Loriculus > Loriculus beryllinus. The sequence goes on along the minus strand of JBCJKH010030237.1, from coordinate 33,729 downwards.
TTCAGTGTTGATCATGCAGAGTTGTGCTTAGGTTTATTTTACCACCAGCCAAGATGGAGAAGACTCATCCTTCTTTTGAACTTATGCTTTTCTCCAAAGGCTTTTTGAAACAGCCTCAGATTTAGGGTTAATGTTTTGTCTTTCTCTTGCTCAAGACTCCATTGTTTGCCTGAAGAATTCATTAAAATATTTCTTTTTCCTTATGTTGGAATGACTATCATGTAATGACAGTAATGACATATATGGTCTGGTCTTACAGCCCTAGAAGCAGGAAACTGAATGAAGGTATGCCCTCATAAGAGCTAAGCATGATGAATGAATAAATTACTTTGGGGATTGCTGGAGATAGTTCTTTTAATATAGAGACATATTCTGCTATATGTGAATTTTCACATGAAGTGTGAAAGTGTGTCAGTGATTAGGAAGAACAAGGCTTCTACATATGGAACTGGTCAAATCTCCATTGCTCTGCTAAGCAAATTGTAAAAGGTACAATTTATTTTACAATAAATTAAGACTACCTACTATTTCAATTATTGCTTCTATTGGTCAACCTTGTCTAAGCTGCCTGCATGTAACAGCAAACCAGCAGTATCTTGAACAAAGTTAAGAACCAGCCAAAATCAAATCTCTGTTTTAAAAAGAGGTTACTGTGCATTATCCTTACAGCGGCACTCTAAAAAGATGTTTTAATGGCAGTGAGGAAGATCCCAAAATCAGATTTATGAAAAGTTCAGGAAATTAATTACTGATAACAGTCAGTTGAAGAAATATTTTAGTTCCTCATTTGAAACTCCTTAAATTTGCCAGATTTTAAAAAATATCAAATTCTCTGAAAACATAGTGCCTTTCAAAGTGTCTCCTGTAAGCCACCACATACTCTTATTTCCTCCATGTATCTGAACCTGTAGGTTGGAGATTTGTTAGTGGTTTCAGTTATTTTAGTATAAAAAATATACAGTGAGTCTTCTTCTGACTTTAAAAACTAACCTGGATAAAGAGGTATGTATCCTTTCCAGACTCAGTCCTCATACTGTTGTTGAACACAGAACTCTCTTTTGATATTAGGAAGGAAAATACTTTATTGTTTCCAAAATTAATTCTACCGAAGAAGAAAGCATCCTCTCATAATTAGTCTATTCCTTCCATACATACTTTCACAACAATGAACATCTCCTAATAGTGCAGTATTTAGGCATGCTCTCAATCATGTTAATTTTAGCATATGTTTTAGCATAACTGGTGGAACAGCAAGTCCCCAGAGTCTGTTAGTCACAGTTTTATATTACTCCTTAGGTTAAACCTCAAATTAGGTTTTAGCAATCTTCTAGATTCCAGATTCTTCATGGTCTGTAAAGATTTTATGAGACTTCCACCATTCTACAACTTGCTTCTCAAAAGACGTGACCTGATCTCTCTCTATTTGTACCAAAGCTGTGCCTTGACTCATCAGTCCTTACTGTGGAAGGATGTGAGCAACAAGAATCGATTGGTAGTTCTGGTAGCAGCTGCAGAAGTTAAAGTCTGAAGCAAAGAAATAGCTGTTACAAATTAAAAAATGTTAATGGGGATTTGATTTACTCCAAACCTAATAATTTTGAAAAATGAACTTCTGGGAACTGTTTCAGTTTTGCAGATAACCATAGTAGCTTACTTATTCACAGGTGTGATAAGCCTTACCTGGCAGTTAATTCTACTGCAGTTGCTTGCTTCAAGAGATGTCTGAGTAACATATTAGCGGTCTCTCCTTGTTAGATACATATTTTAATCATGATTGATCTTGTGTTAGTGTGTGAGAACTGTTTATAGACCTTGTAATGTCCAGCTGCCTTCTCATGCCATTATCGAGATAGTTTGGGGGTTTTAATTGAAGTTACTGAAATGCGAGTGAATATTGAGTGAATGTGTTGGTGATATTGGGAGACAATAGTTGACAAATACTGTAAAAAAAAAAAAAAAAAACTACCAAATTTGTGCCTGTTCTGGGTATTTGAAAGGCCATTTCCTTATGTCAGTTTCTATCTTTTCATGTACTTCTCAACAGTGATCTGCATAGCTGTTCATATTCACATTTCTGTATTCCTTTTCAGCTAATCCAAACACTAAGTGTTTTATAGATTCAAGTTGGTAACCTTTGGTTCTTAGAGGAATTCCTTGAAAAAAAATACACAAAACCCACCTTCTCATGTTTAAACACTGTGTACCAACTCCTTGGTCTTACTGCTACAGAAGACCTCCTGAAGAAACTTGACAACTCCTTGTTGTCACCTCTGAAATGTAGTTACAGCATTAGAGAATGTGGAGGCAGCATTGTCCCACTGAAGAATGAAAACAGCTAGCTCACTGCTTTAGTTCACTGCATTACACTTAAAAAATAGCCCTTACTACTACTTCCACACCTTTATTTCCTCACATATGAGACTGAAATAGGTAGTTTGTTGTGTTGTTTTTCATTTTTCCAGCATTTCTTTTTTAGTGCTTGTAATCAGGATGCATATTCTTTTATGATGGGAAGTTCAATGATTCATTCTTGTACCTTGCTGTTGATTCCCATGAGTTTGTTGGCCAAAGTCTTTTACTAATAATGTTATACAAACTTCCTCTTCAGCTGTCAGGAGAAATTTCAAAATCTAGAAACAGAAACAATTATGTTAATAAAGTGTATTTACCTTTTAGACATAAGTACTTTATGATCTGGGAATAGTCAGATCTTATTGCTAAGACTGAACAGCTGAGTATAGCAGTATTACTAGTTAGGAGGCAAAACTGATCTAGAAAAAATAGTTTATCAGTTGCTTCTCTGACAACCTTCTATCTCTCTTGATCAAGAAATGAAGTCCTTGGAAAATGAATATACAAAACAAATGTCTGTTGTACGGCAAGATGTTCTTTAATTTACTTCCTTTTGTTTAAAAGTGACGTCTGTTTAGCACATCAGTTTAGATATGATTTAAAGCAGTTGACATGACAGATTGAAAACTTAAAATGTAGCATGAATAATACACAGTAAATTTATGTTGGGATGTTTCTATTCACTAGGGAGCCCTGAATAAGTTAGCAGCACTTGCAGCCACAACTTGTATACAGGAGAATAATTTGTATTTATTCCATTCTTCCAGGGAGCTAACTGATGTGTGCATGTGTATGTATATACATGCATAATATATGTAGCTATATATGTATATGCATATAGTCCGCTAACTGAGATTCACACACACAATCCATGCAGTTTATTAACAGTTAGCATATCATCTCTAAATGGAGCTCACTGCAATTTGAGATGTGCCCTGCTAGGAGCTAATGAGCAAACTCCTGCCTAATATTGACAATTAATCAGGCATAAAAGCATCTAGGATCAGGACCCATTGCCAAGCATAGAAGACTCATACAGACTTCAATGAAACATGATATGTGAACAAATTTGTCTAATTGTATATCAGTCCTATGAACAAATTCCCACCAAAACACTTAATTATGTACAGTACAGAAGCAATGCATCCGTCTCAGAATCTGTTAGTGGCTTTTTGGTTTGTTGTAAGCCATTTACCGTAACTAATAAATTGAAGGAAGTATTATAATGTTTTCTTGACAGTGTTCCTGTTTTAATTGGTTTTGTATACTTGAGCCAATATCAGCTCTTTGGCTAAAGTAACAGAGCAGTGGTTACACAATAAAAAGTGATCGTTATTGGTTGAATACTTTTTTTCTGTTGAGGTGTGAAGATTTGGTCTCAAACTGATAAAAGTAATCTTGGCAATCGAAAAAATAATGCAATAAAAGAGTGACCCTTTCAGACTACAGCAAAAAAAAAAAAAAAATATTATTGCTAATACAATAAAACATGTATTTGCTCAGGTTCTGTAAGCTTAATACTGATAATATATCTGGTATATGACTTTTTTTCTTCTAGAATATAAACTGTATACCCTTTTCTAGTTGAAAATCATGGTAGAGGCTTTTTTGGCAACATCAATAGAAAGCCTGTTATGACACACAACAGAAAATCACTTGAAAAAGTATTGCTGTTACTCACTACAGAAAAATGATTTGTGCAAAGATAAGATGCCTTGGCCTTGAGACACACACAAGTAAATTGGGTAGTTTTCCTAAGAAGCGTTCTTGTTGAACTGTTTTTCTTTTCCATTTCAGTTGACAATATGGATCTGTAGTATATTGTTGGATCTGCTGTGTGATAACACAACAAAGCCTGTGTTCTGCTCTCAGCAGTGCTATTTATACATTGTAACATTTTTCAAAGTACCACTTTAGTGTTCTTCCACTGTTGGTTTCTTTTTAAAAAAGACAAGATAACCTG
>JBCJKH010030237.1:19215-29314 GCA_039877255.1 Loriculus beryllinus | reverse complement strand
TATACAGAGTTCCACAGAGAAATTTTTAGTGGCATAGACATTTTTGTACACAATGCAATTGTTATTTTTTTGCTGAAAGCTGAAGTAGTTTCCCCAAACCTGAGAGATATACATTCAATTTTTATTCAAAACCAAAATAAGCTGCTTCTAATTCACATTCTGTTGAGCATAGAAAATATATTTACCAGTCAACCTTTTCAGCAGGTTGTTTTTATGTAGCTATTGTTTTGTTTTACATCTGAAAAGTGAGAAAAGTTCCATAGCTCTGTAGCCTTGAGGGGTATTTTTGGTATCTGAGTGTGGCAATTTTTCCAGACAACACTAATAAAGATTGTTACTGTCTAAAGTATAAGCCCTTTAAAGTGTCTCTCTCACTGCTGCTGCAGCTGTGAATGATTCCCTTCAGGGGAAAAAAAGAACAAGCCAACCTTTTTTATTCTGGTCCTTTGTTACTATCAAAGTATTTGCTTTACAGCAGTGCTTCAGGTTTCTAATCTGAGGCTAATTAAATGCAGACACTTAGGAAAACCATGGGTGTTATTCGCAAGGAAGCACAACAGTTTTGTGTGGATGTGGAAAATGAAATAATGAAAAACATCCATTACAGCTAAAGCTGCACGGCAAAATTCTTTGTAGGTGTCACTCCACTGACTGGTGGAGTGATGCTGGAGGAGCCTCTGGCCAGGAGGTATAATTGTTAATGTCAGTGAGCAACAGCACACCAATAGTAAGAACAGAAGCACGACAGTGTTTCATCTGTAGCATTGCTGGTGCTCTGAGGGCTGTGCTTGCGTTACCGCAGCCCATCACCTTGAAGGGGCTTCAAGGATCCCACCGTAAGCTTCAATGCTTGCAATTACAAGAAGTTACCTGATCTTACTTCATGTCCTTATCAACTGCAGAGGACATCAGGGATAGAGAATATTGGAAAGAAGAGCTACTTAAAGGTCACAGCTATCAGTACTTTTACCACTTTACCGTAGTCTGCCAGCAGTGGAGTGTTCTTCTTTCCTTGTCCTGTGGACGGCAGGTGTTGTCATGACATACACAGATATGCATGCAAGTGTTCTCTGTGAGCAGAACACGGGCAATGGAAACCGTTTACTGCAACACTGCACAAGACAATGCCAGTGCGGCTGCCAAGCAGTCTCTTTTACTTTCCCCTTCCCTCCCCCCTAGTTGTATCAATCATGCAGTTTCAAAATACTTTTTGCAAAGTCAAGAGACGTCAATTGGAAAGGAGCCAAGTGAAGCCTAATTTTGTTTTTTTTTTTTGTGTGTGTTTGAGGACATGTCTATACAACCAAGGCATGTCTGGGAAACAAGTGCAGCAATGATAGAAGATTATATCTATATAGTGTCTGAAAGTTGCACCCATCATTGGGCAAGTCCGGATGCTCACAATGAACGGAAGCTTGCATTATTAATGCATGGGAAGGGTAATCTGCCACCATCTGCAACTTCAACAGCCTCTGGGAGCTATTTTTTATGTACAGTGACCATGGGTGGGATCATGTATTGGTATTGATGTTCAGACAGGAGATGGGGATTTGCCTAAAGACCACAACCACGAGCTTATGACCTGTTATCCACTCTGCAGCTTGCACATGCAGCACACTGCTGCTGCTGCTGCAGAGGGATTTTAATTGAGCACTTTTTTCCCTCCCCTGTCATCAGAGAGGCTTACAGGGTTTGTTGTTTTGGTTTTGGTTTTGACTTTTTTTTTTGTTTGTTTGATTTTTTTGCTTCTTACTCTGCTTGTACCCAGATGAATGCAGAAATAACCTTTCCTGTATATTTTTTTCCAGCAGCCTGCCCTTGTCCATTCACTTCTCTTGAGAGAGCTCCGGCTTATGTAACTAACGCCTTGATGCAAAGCATGCATGGATCCGCACAAACAAATTGTAATGTTTAATTAAACTAAACTGCAATCAACAGGCCTATCTTTTGACTACTGTGCACCAGTGACGCTTTATCTGTTGAAAATGAACAGTAAGATTGGCTTGACTTTTAAAGGCACCATGTGAGTTTCTCATTAGCCTTATTATAATTTCTGAATCATAAATATGTAAATGATGAGTTTTACACGAGAGATTTAATTCTGTGCTCTTATTTCTGAGTAGCTGGAAATACACTCTGTCTCTGTCAGATAATTGGTAACACTGCACACCAATGAGGCATTTCCCTACGCTTCATCAGAGGCAGCTGAAATTGGAGAAGGCAGGAGCTGTTCAATTCTTTTTTTTAGCCAAATACTTTGAATGGACAGCAAGGACTGTGTCTGGCACTGGGCTGGGTATCGGCTATGAGTAGCTGTCATCCAAAATTCTCCACAGCACTGAGGGCACAAGCCGCAGTCTCAAGTGGAAGGCAAGAGAAGTGAAGGAAGCAGGCCAAGCATCTAGTCATTTTTATTTGAAGATGTCTCATAGTAAGAAAGCTCAGTATGACTGCTGAGCTTTCATACTGAAGTGTATCTTCATGTGGTCTCCAGGAGAGGCCCTTCTGTCCTGGATGCCAATCAGCTCTGCTCAGCCAGAAGCTGAAGTGACACTTACTCATTGCTGGAAATCAGGGAAAGAAGCAGGAAGGGATTTATGCTAGGCAACAGCACAAGGCTTAAGTCATCATTCAGCAGCAAATAAAGGGACAAAAAAAAAAAAATTGTTTAAAAATTTAATACTGCCATATTTTGGAATACACAGGTCACCAAAAATAAAACAAGATTAATCAAAACTTTCCCTTATACTCAGAACTTGCATTTTTATGGTCAGCACTGCACTGTATGCCAATGTCTAGATTTTAATGCTAACCAGTTTCTGTGAATGTATGATGTGTTTGTGAATGTCATATCTCAGCTAAAAATTAGGAAGATATGTATCATTTGTTAAATGCTGAATTTCCTTTATGATTACAGTTGAATGTGGGATTACAAATCAGGAAGAAATACAGTCAATAAGTTATATTTTTGAGAGTGGGGGTAATTATTATTATTATTTCCAGTTGTTCTAGTAAGCAAAGACAAGAAAAGAAAGAAAAAAAAATAAAGGTAAGGAAGAAAAAACCTACAACACCTTATTAATTGTCCACTGCTTCCTTTAGAATCCCAGTGTCCTGAAGAAATGGCTGGATAGCCTCTTTGGCTGCAGTACAGGTAATATGCTGTTTCACAGTGCATAATGAATACGTATTCTGAATAGGTAGGGGAACCAAATTCACACGAAGGACATTATATTCTTGGATATACACTTAAGAAGTTGTGTGATCTTTCTATTAGGAAATCTTTATAATTTTTTATAGGTAGATAATTTCTTCTAATTTTAAACATTATTTATTTTGGGAATCACAATCAAGTGAAAATATATTAAAAGTTATGGAGTCATAGATCTGCTTTTCTCTTAATACACAGTAAATCTGTAATTTTATGGATAATTTGCTATACCCAAAGCATGTAGACATGGAAATACAGCTATCATAGAAAATATTCTGCTCTAAGGAAGAGGAAGAACAACTTCTTGCTAATCATACACAGCACCTTTAAGATTCTCTCTTTTCATCATATCTTTCCTAAACAGAGCCTTTAGAATTCCTGGAACAGAAAAGATGACTCATCATTAAAAGTCTTTCCTCAACAAAACTGCATTCTTACGATTAAAAGTCAAGATAAAAATATGCCATGCTTAGGATCAGTGACAACACTGAGGAAAGAGGTTGCTGAAATTTTGACTGCTCTCTCCCTTACTTCCCCTGCAGCTCATGTTACTTTGCTGGAAGTTTTTGACATGGTCACAAGCCTTCACAACATTCTGGCTTAGAAAGGGCCATCTGCCTTTGCCCAGCTTTAGATAGCTAAGTTTTTCTGCAGACACACACTCTTCCCTACAGTAATGCATTAATTTGAGGCATGTTTTAGAGTACTTTGAATGAAAAAATCTCAAGCATTTCCATAACACACACATTATAATCAAAAGACGAAAGACTTGTGAGTGCATATATATCTGTACACATATATACATAAATATATATTTATAATAATGAGTACATAAGTACATTTATACATATATCAAGTTGACATCTCAAGGCAGCATAGAATGTTTTCTAAATTTCTGGCTGTTTATTTTTAATATTACTCATTCTAATATTATTTAATATCAAAGCATTTTCCAATTATTAATGAAGTTCATTGACTATCCCTCCATTCATCCTTTTGCCCGTACCAGGCCCACTTGGGACAGAGCAGTAAATGTTAGAAAAATGTAACCACATTACAGCAGATTATGAAGGAGGAGTCAGTTGCTGAGGTAGCAGGTGACATCATGGAGGGAACAAATCAGCTCTCTCAATGTTTGGGGCAAACAAAATTCTGATGCTCGTTGGAAAGTAGTCCTCAATGCAAAGTACTGCTTGATGAGTTAAAAATATTTAGCAATCAAAAGAAACTTTTGAAAACTTATAATTATTTTTTTTTTTTTCATTTTCTGTTGAAAAATGTATTGAAAAACTCAGGAATAAGGAAGCCATCCTTATGTCAAAACTGTTTATATTTCAAAATATATTTGCCAAGTGGAGTGTGGCTGAGCTGTTTGTGAACCTAGCCTCCAGGCTTTGTCAATTGTCCTGAAGTCTGATCTAGAATTACAAGTGAAGGCTGCAGACAGAGAGACAGTGCCTACGTGTACCAGCCAATGTGTGTGAGACAGCTATAAATTTTGGGCAACTGTTGAACCATCAAGTGCATTTTTTTATTTTTTTATTTTTTTTAGCTGTATGCATTGGTGACTCTTAGCTTTAATTTCTTTAGTTCTGCTTCAAATCACTGGCATTTGGAAGTGTAGGTATTCTCATGTTGTTTTTGCCATCTAGCAATGATTAGTCAGTATAAACTCCTGCTTATTTTCTCTCAAAAATTAGCAGCTGACCAGAATCTGATTAGAGGCATTCACCGACTGGTAAAGCCTTATTTTAAGACAGTGAAAAATAATCCCTGAAGATAATGTATAGGTGAAGTGACAAAATGTTCAGATGGCTACAGTTTGATGGATACAAAAATTCTTGGACCCTAGAAAGGAATATAATTTCCCTCCAGACTAGTAAACTTCTTTGGAGAAGTCACTGTAGTAAAAGACTTTATCCAAGTAACACAATTTGTTTGTTCCTCCAGAAAGCCTTGAAGTACATTCCTAAATAGGAGGATGTAATAAAAATGTAAGTAGTCATAGGATTAGAGTCAAAGATCTTTCATGAGTTTCAATCTGGTTATAAGGGAGCAAAAATAAAGCATAACAAAAACTGCTTAACTTTAGGTGGAAGGAGAATTTAAAAACAAACTGTGTTCCTGAAAACTGTTTTCGAGCTGGGTCATAGTTTATGTCTCCAATGGCACTACATGTGTTTACAGTGTTATGTATACATCATGTGCTATTTTACTTCAAATAATATGCACCTTCTTAGATTATGACACTTAAAAACCATAGAGGAAGAACTTAGTGAAATTGCTGACATAACCACAAAGTACCGAAAAATTTCACAGAAATATCTATGAAGTTCCTACGTTTGAGAAGTTTTCAGAAATTCACAAGATGGCTAAAGTAGTGTTGTTTTTGCAAATATTCACAGTTGTAAAGGCCAAAAATAAAGCACATGAAGGAAGAAGTAAACCCTGTAGAAATCAGTGTAAAATTGCGCTTATGTCCTGAGTGAGGCTATTCAATAAAAGTTACGAAAACTTTGTAAAGTTACAGTACACCTTTTGTTTGACCAGCTGATGGAGTTGAAAGAAACAAACTTTTAGATGTATAAGACCTTTCTCAAGTCCAAAGTAGAAAAAGTAGAACTTCATAGTAACATAGTCACAATTAATTTAAAGTAAAAGTTAATTTCAATGTTTATATGTGTTAGCAAATGATACTGAGGCCAAAGATAGCAAAAGAAACAATTTGTATTAACGTTCTTTGCAGTAAAATACCATTTTGCTCCCAACTTAGAACTGTCGAGGAAGAACATCATTTGTCATTATGTATCTGACTTTTAAAATTATAAATAACTTTTACAAAATTTATGTTATGCTTGTAAATATCCTTTAAATCAACTTCAAACATTTCTTTCATATACTGAAGAGAAAGGAGAAATTTGATTCCAATATTTTCTTGATTTTAAATGTCATACAGAAAAATGTGTATTTATTTCATGGTTTAGACACGTATAAACTTTACATTTTCTTTTAATAAGGATATTAAAAGCAAAATGACATATTTGTGCAATGTTGCTGCCACAGGGGTACAAAACTGAAGATTTCTGTCAGTGATAACTTGATTATTTAGGTAGTTTACATATTAACATTACTTATTTTTAGTGTAGCATTGCAATGGCTAAAGGCATATGGGTGCTATGTTTGCCCAGAGTGGGCTATGGGTGTCACTGTACATGTTCAGTGGGTGTCTCTTCTGTGCGCAAGAACAGCCAGGTGAACATCAGGTGAATGAAATTTCAGATCCCAGCAAACAGAGCCCATCTGAATTTGTCAACCAGTGGAAGTAGGTGACTAACTGGAAAATATGCCTGCAAGAAGTATGGAAATGAGGGGAAGAGCCTGAATAAGAAAATAAGTCATGGAAGGATCCCTTGGAGCTGTCCCGTGGTGTGCTCCGTCCTTACCAAACTGAATTGCATGTAGTGCAGCAGCATAAACATGAATCTAAATCTTTGGAGTATTTATTTGAGGCTGTGATACACTTCTGATTTTCTTTAGAAAACTGCAATTGAATAGAACTAATTCCAGCTAAAAGGATGTGAATTCAAGAAGTGTTCCAACAACATTTGTTAATAGCAGAAGATTCAATAAATATGTCCGTAGTTCACCCAGTTGTAACATAAGCTGTATTTAAATCATTCCTTACAAAAAAACAAGGAAAGCAAACAGAATTTTAAAATAAGATTTCTGTAAGTCAAAATAGAAGCTCCCTCAACTTGTCATTTGGTGAAGCAACTGTCCATTTCCTTGTCTTGTCTTTGTTAACACAGATGTAAAGTTTCTGATTTCAGTTGTTCAACAAGTTCTAATGAAACACATGGGAGGTGACCGAAGATAATCTATTTTTTCCCACTTAGTTTGTCCAGTTGAAGTTGACTGTAACAAATTTTCTTGCCCTCTTTTTAGAAATACAAATCACCTTTGGGCTGAGAAAAGGAACCTGAAATTCCAGATCTTGAGGAACTAATCAAAAAAACTCAGACAACTGAAATAGGTGACAAAACCAACATTTCTCAAATCTTCCAGAATTAGTGGGGAAAAAAAAAAAAAAAAAAATCTGTTTGTATACATATGTATATATTAAAAAAAATAAAACCACAAAACACAAGAAAATATCCAAATAACCATGTCAAATATAATTTCTCATTAGCATTATATAGGTAAAAATGTTTAGCAACACTAAACAGTAAGGTATTCAAAATATAGAACATCTAGTTTAATACAGATTAATTTTTAACAAGAATTCCTATGCAGTAGGCAGATAGTTCCCACATTCCATTGTGATTGACAAGCCTGACATATGGAATAGTTCACAAATTCCCAGGTGACTGACAGATGGAGAATAGAAAGGCGGATAAAGTTGCCTAGAGAGCTGAGGACGATTTCATATTCAGCGGTTTTGATCAAAAGGATTCCAGATCTCACACTAAATTTAGCACCGCTGGCAATTAGTGCATGATTTATTCAGTCCTTTCATTTGCTGGTTGACAAATGGAAAACAAGCACAAAATTAAAAATAAGTTTATTTCCAGCATTTCAGATATTTAAAATGTGTGTGTCTTTGTTTGCACATAAATTAACATGAGATGAATTTATAGTGAGATTAAATCTGAAATGGAGATGCAAGCAATAAATAAGAGCATTTTTATGTATCTTTCAGGCAGAACAGGTGTTTGAATTAAGAAATACTAATATGTTTAGCAGCATGACTCCACCTTTAGCATTAGCGAGTTGATGCTTCCTTAAATTTAGAATAATCTTTCCACAATTTAAGATTCTTTCATAAGCTTCCAGCATAGGTGACCATCTGTAAGTCAATACTAATGTTTTTTAGACCAATAATAATAAAGAAAGCTATCCCCATGTTTTCTGAACTCAATTGAAGAACTGCATTTTTCCTGCTGATGTGTCTACATAATTCTTACACGTGGCAGTTAAACAGAAACACAGAGTATGGGACTCTTCCCAGTGGACAGTATCACTCTTTTATGAATAATCAGATCTGCAAGTGCAAATAAAATTTCCTCTTCTCATCCATTCTATGATGAAAAGCCATTCACGCCAAAATAATGAGTTCACGTAAACCTTTTGGACAGAATATGGCAATATCTCATCCAAAAATGGAGAACACAGTGTGATCTGGACTCCTGGAGGAATCTAAGTGAGGAAATTTCAGGTGCATGTTTTCAATTCAGAAAACAATCTATCATAGAATATGAAGAATGGCAACTAATATTCATTTCTAAATCTAACCCTGAATTTGGTGTGAACTTGCACTTATCTTCCAAGGGATAATGCAGGCAAATGTAAAACACTGGGTATGCCTTTTGAACACCTAAATTCTAAAAAAAATTCATAGGAAAGGTTCTCTTTAGCAACAAAAAAAGAGATATTAAGCTAATATGAATTAAAAAAAAAATATCACTTCTCTAAGTAGAAAGGTGGAGACTGCTGACTGTAAAAGTTAAATCCTGAGAAACAGAGAAGCTAGTTATGAACTGGGATTAAAACCTCAATATCACTGTTTATTATCTACTTACAACTGAAATTATTTTTTTGTGTGTGTGTGGCTTCTGAAACTTAGAAATAATAACAGAGGTGCAGCGCAACTCTGTACTTACACCTATGTTCTAAGAAAGAACTGTGTGTTTCCAAAGTCTCAAAGAAGATTCAGCCCAGTATCTAACTTGTGGCTTTAGGAAGTCAGCGAGTTAGTGTAACACTAGCACAGCCCAACCCTTGGAGCACAGCGCGCTTTGTGCTTCGCTGCACTTTGTTTCCTCTCTTCACAAGATCCTATGGCTTAATATTGCCATTTTCCCTTCCTCTGGATATCTTTTCCTTGCTCTTAGCAGCAACCCAAACTAGTTCCCAGACAAGCAACCTCAGAGCAGACATCTTTTTATTTTCTTTTATAGAATTCCCTTTCCACTCCCCTCATGGACTACAGCAAAATAAATTCATTGTCTCCCCATAAATGTGAGTCCCCTCAGAGTTTTCTGCACCTCTGAAAGACAATAATTAAAGCTCCCAGATCCTCCCCTTCCTTTACTTCTTTTTTATTTAAGAAGAAAGAAAACAAACAAACCCACACTGTTACATTTCCAGTATCTACAGCTGTGTGCTCTGCATGGCAAAATTTGGTTGAATGTGTTGAGTATCCATATTCCTTGAGGGAAGGGATGGAGGGAAAGAAGATCTCACAGAGAAAATACATATATTGGATTATCCTTAGTGAGACTAGGAAGATAGACTTTGTGTCTACTCATTTGAGTTATGGTATTTCCCCTGTCTTCTGCAATTCCTGAAAGATGAGCATTTGATTCATTGAATCACTGGGGTTTACACATATATAAAATTTTCATTTGGTCCAAAATAGTTGTCTTCTCCTTAGGAATGGAAGAGAAAGCTGCAGGACTGAAAAGGGAAGCATCACATGCTCAGAAAAACCTAGGAGCCTAACAGCCTAGAAAATTTGCCCCATTTGTGATCAGTAGAGCAGATATGCGGTGTTCTCATTACATCCAATGAAAATTCTACCCTCTTTCAAAAAAAGGCAAACTTTCTGCTTTCCTAGGCACAACCAAGAAGTTACTACTGAGTAGCAGGTTCTAGGTGAATGGTAGCTCAGTGGGCATTTTTCAAGATGTGCTTGTTTTGCTCTTGTTTTTCTTCATGTCCTTCTTAGATTTTTTTCTCTTTTTCTGGCAGGCAGGAAGGCAATGCTTAATGGTTTCTGGTAAGGCAACATCTCCTGTTATTTGTAGCTACACAGACTAAAGACATGCGTTTAAAACATAATGTGAAATTCTGTAAATTCAAATTATACCAGACAGGTTGGATTTAGTC
>JBCJKH010030237.1:0-12249 GCA_039877255.1 Loriculus beryllinus | reverse complement strand
GCCTGGCCTTGATTGTCTCCAGGCATCCACCACCTCTGTGGGCCACCTGTGCCAGTATTTTACCACCCTCGCTGTAAAAAATTTCTTCCTTGCATCCAGCCTGAATCTCCCCTCTTTTAGTTTAAAACCATCATCCCTCGTCCTATCACAATAGGCTCTGATAAAAAGTCTCCCTCCATCTTTTGCCCTTTTAAGAACTGAAAGGCCACAATAAGGTCTCTCTAGAGTCTTGTCTTCTCTAGGCTGAGGAGAGGAAAAAAATTGTTTTCATTGTTTAGAGGAAGACAATTTAAGGAAACTTGCTTTTAAAATAATTTTCTTTCTAATAATGGTTTACCATTATAAAATGATAAAGGAAAAGCCATCCTAGACCAAGACTAGTGTCTGTGCAGCTTAGTTATCCTGTCTCTGCAATGAACCAGTAGCAGATGCTTGGGGAGATGAACCAGGGTAAATACAGCAATCCGTTCACAATTCAGGGACCTCTGAGCCAAGATACTGCGTCTGGATTAATGGCTTAAGGGAGTAGCAATGGTCCTTTCCTCTTGGAAATTGTCTAATCCTTTTATAAGCCCATTTAAACTTTGGCTTCCACAACAGATACACAAAATACACTAGTTAGATAGTGTTTCTGCAGTATAACCCTCTCCCTGGGTCTTTCCAGATTCTGAGTGCAAAACAGGAGTTTCATAAAGTATTTGTACACTCCCTTTTATTATTATTATTTTTTAAAATAAGTAGTAACTTTATTGCATATCCATCTGTTGTGATCTGTTTCTGGTAATAAAAGCTTGAGCAAGTTTCTTACACAGTAATGTAGCCTTTCCTGTATGCTACTGCTGGATAAAACAACTTTTTCTTAGTCCATCCGTATCTTTTGACTATTGCTAGAGGTTTTTCAGTTACTTTGACCGTTTTTTCCAGAAGTGCTTCCTCTGAGTTGATTTTGTGTGACTGTTTTATTTTATCAGAGCAATAAATTGCCTGTTCTATTAGGATCAGTATAGCTAAAATGCCCAATCAGTTTACGTTCTGGTAGTTGACAAAGCCGGTGAGCAGTGCAAGGATGTTACTTGTGAACATGCTGTGAAGCTTCCCATACTAACTCACCTTTACCGTTTGGTTTTATTTCTAGAAAATCTGAAACCATTGTTGCCTTCTGGTGCTCAGAATCAGCTCCACTTGCTAGTTCCTTGCAGGAGGTTTGACCTTAGCTATGATCTAAACTGTCATAGTCTGTGTGCAGATTTTCAAGAGGATATCATGTTCCACTTTTCCTTGGGATGGACTTCACTTGTAAACCGTTTCTTGGGTGCTAAACAAGCTCAGAAAGTGCTGTTGGGACTAGCAGATCCAAACTTACAAGTGAGTGCTTCAGAGGTTAAGTGCTTTGTTTTACCTTGGAGAATATATTGGGTTTTGCTCTATTTGCCTATATTACTTACATGCTCTCTGCTGCTTTCCCCTAGTCCCTTTGTGTGAAACATTTTTGGTGAGGATTATTTTTATTGGATTATATTCAGGGTTAGAATGGAACAAAAAAACCTGTCCTAAACTTTCTGCAGCTGTTACCTGAGTTTTGTTTTTCTTTGGATTGAACCCTTTTGGGTAACCTTTTTATTTGTAACTTCTGGATCCTTATGGCAGGGAGAGTCCTATGCAGAACTCTTATTCTGTCCCAGTCACCACTGGGCAAGGAACTGTCAAAACCTCTACTGCTTATCAGGAGCGTTGTTCACGTTTCTGTGCTGAAGAGTTTCCTTTCAGTAAATCAAATCCCTGAATATATGAAAATAAAACCAGTCTGCTGTGTAGTTCCTTAATGCTTTTTACTCAGGCTGCCATATTCCACTCTTCTAGATCCCTCGTCCTTTAGCTACCACCCCGTCTACTGCCAGCCTTCCTGCCATGACTCCAGAGAATGTATCACAGGATGATTTTATGGTTCCTTTGGTAATGAGTTTAGCTTCACTGACATCACGGACCTCCATGAGCATCATCGTTGTTGGCGGAGTGGCAAGTAGTGTTAGCAACATTCACTGTACTAGAAGTGATGGCAACGATTAAGCTGATCTTTCCTGTTTTGGGTGCAACATGAACCATGTAATGGACTTAATAACAATGGGTGGATGAGTGCATGTGCTATGCTGATACCTGCAATGAGGTTGTAGTGAGAAATTATTCTGAAGGTAGTTGGACATATTCTCTATGCCATATATCTGGGCTCAGCTTCTGAATTGAAGGATGATTAGATGGTACCTCATTCAGTTTGGATTTAAAGGAAGCTTTGCTTTCTCCTTCATGGAAAAGCAGCAAGGCTTCTGTAACCTGCATGTTCTCCATGCCACTGGGGTACCAGCTGTTCTGAATACAGCTGCAATAGTAATACAGAAATAGTACTTTTTTTTTTTTTAACTAATGTGGTAAAAGGACTGTGAAGAGGATTTTAGAAATGGTGGGAATTAGATTTTATTCTGCATGGCAATTTACTTAGTGAAGATTCCTCTCTTTCAGATTTGGAGAACAGTAGGCTGGAAACTCATTTCTCTTTCCTTAAGTATGTATGGGTTGTTATATCTTTATGAGAGACTCACTTGGACCACTAAAGCAAAAGAGAGAGCCTTTAAACAGCAGTTTGTAAACTATGCTACTGAGAAGCTGCAGATGATCGTCAGTCTCACAAGTGCTAATTGCAGCCATCAGGTGCAACAGTAAGTACCATGCTGGTGTTTCATCCCTGTCAGTGCTGTATGTGATTTGGGAAGGCAGCTTTAGTGTCCCTTGGCATTTATCATAAGGGATTTTTAAGAGTTTGAAATTACCACCTGGAAAGGTCAGTATTTGTGTATGTACATGCAGTGCGAGAGTTAGTCTTAAGTTACAGACTCTGTGCAGCACCTTACTGTGAACATGTGAGTTGGCTCAGATCTAGTGGGGAGGCTGAACTGGTCTGCTTATAGATGAGCATTGAGTCACTTCAGTGGTGAGCATTTGTTCTGCCTCAGGGGTTGGTACGGGTGAGATCTATGCAGCCAGTCCTGGCCATTCAGCACTGTGGAAGAGGAACTCAACAGCCTGTCTGAACAGTTCCATTGGTTTTGTGTGTATCTTTCCTAAATAGTTTTTCACCTGTCTCTGCAAAGTAACATCTGGGTGACTGTGTCCTCAGCCTCTCCTGCTGAAACTGCTTGTTTTGGTTAAATTATTATTTCAGAAAATTAGGCCTGCTAAATGAGACCTCTAACCCCCAGGGTACAGAACACCTCTCCAATGTAGCCCAGGGAATACTTTACTAATACAGAGTTCAGCTTCTGCAGAGGAAGGAGAATCATCCATGTGTCCAGCAGTCGTATGTCTCTGTGAGGACATGGAAGAGCTGGAGTCAAACCAGTGCTCCAGTGAGGTGAAGTAGAGAGGAGAGGACATGTCTCCTCTCCTATGGGGGAGCCTGCTTGCTGGCTCAGGGTGGTAACTGGTTGTTTTCCCTTTGTGTAAGGAGGAATCTTGGAACTCAGGTTGGGAGCACATGGCTGAGGAGGCAGCTAGGACCTCACCCTGCAAAGTGCCCGTATTCCCAGTGTTCAGGGCACTTGGTGTGGCACAAGGCACTTCAGAAAGGGCACTCAGCTGCCAGAGTCCCCATCTCAGGCTTGTACCTGTTAATGTTCAATGGAAAGTGGCCAGACATGATGTGGGCGTAGGCAGTTTGCATGTTTAAGGTTTCTTTGTGAATGTAAAAAATACACAATTTTCCTGCTTTCTGCTATTCTGTAGTGTCTTTAACAGCAGGAGGCTTAGATCGCTGTGTCCTACTGCACACTGCAACGCTGTCAGATTTAAAAAACTTCATTTAATTTCTTCAGCTTTTTATTTCATACCACAGACTTCTGTAAATCATGATTACAACCTTGCTTTCCCTTTAGGGAAATGGCCACTACATTTGCTCGGCTCTGTCAGCAGGTGGATATTACCCAGAAAAACCTGGAAGAAGAAATTGCTAGGCTTTCCAAAGAAATAGATCAGCTAGAGAGCATACAGAGCAGCTCCAAGCAGCTGAGGTAAGTCTGGTGGCCATGAGCAGATTCCCAACCCTGCCAAGGTAAGTGGGATTAGTGCTTGCTGTTAGTTCAGGTTGAAATGAGGTAGGTGCAGGTGCAGCAGGGTACACAGCAATGCCTGTTTCCTTTAGTTATAACTGAACTGCTCTGGTTAGGTTAAATCAATGTAGGCTTCTACCTAGGTGAATGTTCTTCCTTAGATTGTTTTTACCTTTGTTTCTATTGTATGGGAGAGATGAGTTTCTCATATGAACCTTCTTGAGCAACCTCGTCTTGTGGAAGGTGCCCCTGCCCATGGCAGGGCAGTGGAACTCAATGATTTTTAAGGTCTCTTCTAACCCAATCCATTCTATGATTCTGTAGGTAAGTTAGTTCTTCCCAAAGAACCTTCCCCATAGGAGAACATGAGAGAGCTGCATTGTATGCCATTCAGTACAATACTGTTTTCCAGTACCAGTGTAGGTATTTAGACAGAAGGAAAAACTTCCAGCAATTGGTAGTTTAGGTTCTTAGATGCAGCTTCAGCCCTAGTTCCCATGTTCTGTTCTCCTTGCTGTGAGCCTGCTCTGGGCAGGGGCTGTCTCTTGGCCTCAGGCATTCCAGACCACCATGGGATGAAGCCCAGCCCTGTGGCACACCCCTGGTGTGCCGCATGAATGACCTGCCCTGTGTGAGGAGGCCTCTGCTCCTTCCCATTGCAAACCTCTCCCAGGGTGAAGGTGGAAAAGAAAGGCCAGAACTGGGCAAGTCCAACGTGGGCCTGGCCCAGCCTCTGAGGAGGAGGACATGTGGAGCAGGCTGCTGGCAGGCCAGGCCCCATGCTCATGCAGTTCCAGGCTCTGACCAGGCAGCACGTTTAAGTTTTCTCAGTGCTGTGGGTTTCAGGAATAGAGGAGCAGAAATTAAGCACTGATGCTGTGCCCTGGGTTCAGCAGTAGCAGTCATTTTTTCTCCTTCTTAGTGGCTGGTGCAGTGCTGTGTTTTTCAGTCTCAGCCTGGGAACAGCGCTGATAACACCGATGTTTTTAGTTGGTGCTCAAATGTTTAATCTGACCAAGGAATTTGTGAGTCTCATGCTCTGCCAGGGAGGAGGGGAAGCTGGGAGGAAGCAGGGACAGGACACCTGACCCAAACTAACCAAAGAGGTGTTCCATACCACAGCACGTCATGCTCAGGATGTAAACTGGGGGCAGTTACTCGGAAGGGCTACATCACTGCTTGGTCTATCGGTTGGCAGGTGGTGAGCAGTTATATTATCTTCCCTTGTGATTTTCCTCATCATTATTATTATTAGTGGCAGAAGTAGTGGCTTTGTGTTATATTTTAGTTCTGGACTGTTCTTATCTCAACCCGTGGGAGTTACATTCTTTCGATTCTCTTCCCCATCCCTCTGGGAGCAGGGGGGAGGAAGGGGAAAGAGTGAGAGAGCAAGCTGCGTGGCTGGCCTTAAACAATGACAGGGGGGTTTTAGATGCCTTCTTGCAATGGAATCTTTTCCGTTTCCTTAGAAATTTCCTTAGAAATAAATTCCTATGCATCACTCAATTTTTTTCATTTCTGTGTCCCAGTAACATGTGTCCGTTTATAGGACGAAAGATAAAGTTTTAACATAATGATGCATAGCTGTGGTCAAGGTTCTTCATTAATTAGCAATAGAAGAGAAACTAATGGCATGTTCACAACATGCAGTGAAATATGTTTAATTAACATGGAGAGGCCTCCAAAAATAGTATCTAACTGAGCTAGCTCCAAAAGCAGTAATATTGCATTTACTTGGCAAACCACTTAAGCTAATTAGCCTTGCAATGAGAGGGGGCTTAGTAGCTCAGTTATATTGTCTTTCCTCTCCAAACATATTGCTTCTGGGGCCAGCTGAGGGACTTCTCCTGGCACTGCTTTTCACCCTGCAAGCTTACTACCACACTACCGCTTGCCTCTCTGGTTGTACAGCATGCTCCACTGTGTGTGCTGCAGACACACCTGACCTCTCTTCATTTTTTGGGGGGGGCAGAGGGGAAAATGATGACAGAAAACCACCACACACTCTCTCCTCCCCTCCCCCAGAAAATTCCAAACAAACCCAAGCTCAAAAGGCGATCTTACCAAAAAGAAACAGAGAAAAGTCACTGCTGTTTTGGGGGCTGAACTTGCTAATATTATCGAATTCAACTTGTACTTAAGGGTCAGTATATTAGGAAAATACACTAATAAAGTCTGGGGGAAAAAGAAAAAAAAAGAGAGAGAGAGAAATAAGAAAAATACGTGGAAAGAAGAATAGCTAATACTGTAACATTATGCAGAGTCTTTACAGGAAAAGCTGACTACTTTGTGTAAAGGTGGGGGGTGGGGGAAGAGTTACTTGTTCAAATATCACACACTCAAATGGCAATGGTAGTTTTGGATAAGATGTCCTTTCCAGAGTTGTTAAGGCGCTTGGCTGGCAAGCAGAAGAGTATCTCAAACAGGACAGCTGAAGCAAAATTCTTAGTAGGAACATGGTAGTAAGTGCCCAGAGATTGCAGTGGCTTGCTTCTGATGTCCTTAATGTATAGATGTTTTCTTCCAGAGAGACCATAAATATGTTCTCAGAGCTGTGACAGACAATCCTATATGTGGGAATGCAGAAAACTTTAAACCCTCAGGTCATCCACATACCAGTTTTTAGAAATATGTGCCAAGGCATTTAAAACTGTACAATAAAATATACTGCTCAGGACATGTAAAATGTAGATTAGGGATCTTGTTTTACTATAACAGCTTTTGAGCAATAATCATGAGTGAAAACTTAATAGTAACTGCATAACTTACAGATAAATATCTATAAAATCAATGCTTCCTAAACAACACCTGTCTGTTGAATGGAGGTGAAGTGGCAGTATTGTGGTTTTCTTTGTAGTGAATGTGCTGCCTGCTTTGTGTGAAAGCAAGTGACAAAGTTTTAATTTATATCAGCATTTGCTTTGGAAAAGTGAAAACACTATATTTTTACAGTGATCCCAAATTTGAGTAAGTAGCGTATTAGCTGATGAGTTAAAGTATCTTTCCTTACTACCTAATCCCTTTGCAAAACAAAGTAATGGATGTGGATTAGGATTCTGTATCATTTAATGTTTTGTCAGAAAGACACATAGATGGCATTACCTACAGAATATATTACATAATTGAAATTGTATAGGAAGAGGACTACGAATCCCCCAAAGCCTTTTCAGTTTTTCTGTTTTAAAAGCCTGTAGAGAAAAACAAACATACAAATAAATAAATAATATAGTATTTTTCTTTTTTTTAAAGGAGACAATTTGTTTTCATGCAGATGCCATGTTTGCCAGATTTCATCCTTGAATGGGTTCTTAAAGGCTAGTTATTTGTTTGTCATAGAAATGACGGCTGAAACTGAACCACTGCAACTCTGGTAGACAACACTATAACAAAGTGAGTAAAATACATCTAAATATAAGGAGAACTGCTTATTGTATTTGTTACCTTGAGACCAAATCCCGAAATTAATGGGTTTTGTTAAAAAAAAATATATGTAGGCTCTTCACTTATAGTGACTTCATCTCAGAATTCCTTGGGCATGCGAGCTGTGATTCAGCTGGCTTGTGATTTGATGCCAATATTCAGAAAATTACAGACTGAAAACCAGAGCCCTGTCACAAGTGTCCAGATCTTCAGCACAAGGGGTAAAGAATAAAACTTTTTAGAAAGAGTTTCACAATAGAGTGACAGCTGTCACCACTAGTTTGTGGAGATCTCACAGTCTCACTGGCACTTGTGAATGACTAACTGGTTGAGACTTCTGATTTATAGACAGGGAAATTAAATTTGTGTAAGAATTTTGAAAACAGCACCCTTACAGTACCAGAAAGATAATCTGAATAAGAAGACAGATCATTTGGGTATGTGAATGACAATTTTGAAGGTATTTTTGGCATATCTGTCCCAACTGTGAGCTAATTTTTAGTTTGAATAAGGACATAATCATGGGTTAATTATAATCAGCATACTTCTCTTTTGTAAGTAATGTCTCCTGCATGCATAATCTGCAATGCAGTCCAAAAAGTTTTGCAAATTAATTAAGACACATGGGCAACGTAACTCAAGACTCAAAAAACAAGAGACAGGCAGTTTCACCAGAGTGAACGCAGACTAGCAGAGTACTTTACTTAGCTTCCAGCTCAAATTTTGCAGTGCATGTTGAATTTTATGGTTTCTCAGATAGGCTGCTATTGATGTCCAATGAGCTAGTCTATAGCTAGCTTGCTGCACCGGGGGAAACCACTAGGCCAAAGGACAGGGAAGCACAAATGCTCCAGTAGATACACTGTTAGCATGTGCGGGATTTACAGGCTGAAGTTTTGTGGCAATTGTAGCAGAAATGACTGTTCCAGGTAACAGTCATTGCTGTGAAGAACAAAAATGCACAAGATGATCTGCATCTCAAACTCCAAAAGGATCTGAGAGTTGTATCGTGAAGTTGCAAGTTACTACTGAAAAAACAATAGATAATAAGTTAGAGAAGAAGGTGGTTGCTCTTGTTTTCCTCTTACAACGCTAGACTGTAAATCAGAAGTAACTGATGATAGTAATACTTAAGGAAAGCTTTAAATTTTCAAAATGTGTTGTAAGATATTATAGTAGTACTTCAGTAGAGCTTAAATTTTTCAAAATGTATTGTAAGATGCTGGTCACAGCCCTCAGCCCCTGGGAGTTGTAGCCAAGTGAAAGATGAAGAATTTCGCTTTTCAGCTGACTAGCCCTACAACACACTCTCAGGTTGTATTTTTCCTCTGAAAACAGCAAGAAGAAACAAAGGAACTGAAAATTGCTGAAACTCTGGATATATCTTAGAGAGTTCATTGTTCATGTTGCAAACTGGTTCAGTACCAAAACGAAAGAAGCTAGGATAACATTACAATGTTAGTTTTCTGGTTTTTAATGAAGTTTCTAAGCTATCAAAGAGAGAAGTGAATGGTATTTGAGAAAGAGGTAATGAAACTACTGTATACAAGTAAACACATACCTGCTCGATAAATTTTACTTTGAGCTTTAAAGATTAGATTTTTCTTTATCAATGTACTTAGAAATCCAAATACCCAGAAGTCCTTAAAGGCTCACCAGATGCGGTTTGCCTGGGTGCTTTCTGAACTGCCACATACTATGACAGCATATTTCCTTGTCCACTATATTGGACATATAAAAACACTTTTTTTCTCCTGTGGATGTGCATGTGTTTGTGTATTGCATAGACTGGTGGCCCTTTCAGAGACTCTTTTAACCTTTACTTTAAGCTCCTTTAAAATGAACAGAATTGCACTCTAAGCTTTAAGCATACAGAAAAGGTATAGTGTGGAATACAAAAGCTTAATTTTTTAGCCAGTAATTACTGCTTTTTTAACATTGCCTTTTTCTTTAATCTGGTATTAGTTCCACCGCTAACCTTGCTCCTGAGATCGCTTATTGTCAGTGTAAAACAAGAATCCCTCTTCGTCATCTACACTGTGATCTTTGAATTAAACTATTTGAATAGGGTATGTGTAAAGTACGCTTCCATAGGGTTTATTAAAGGAAATTGTCTTAGCAAATATGTCTGTTTCATTTGATTCTGAGGAATAATTGGCTAATGAGGGAATGATTACTTTGTTCAGACATGATTACTGAAGAAATGTTTGGTCCATATGTTGCTGAATAATGGGAAATTCTCCAGTGAAAGGGGACAATGATTAGAAGAAATAAGATAGCTGGAGAATATATTCCCCAAAGTGTTACACTAGTTTTTGTTAACAAGCCAAATCTAAGGATAGTGTTTCCTTCAATAAGCATGGAAGTTCAAAATATCTAATAGGTTTAAACTGTTTGTTGAAAAAACTCTAGGTGATTTTCTTTGTTTTTCTTAGATCAAAGAACTGTAGCTTCCTCTGATAAACGATGCGACTATCACAGCTGCTTCTCCCATTAAGCGTAATGTTAATTTGTCATTGCTGCCTTGATGGGCATATAACAATATAACTATACGTTGAAAATCATCCCACCCCCTCTGCTGTTTATTGGTTGCATCTTACCATAGGTATTTAGCATTTTGGCACTACAAAATACATACAATATGTATGTGTGCATGCACACACATGCATGCACATATTATAGCTGATGTGCATTTCAATGCTTGTACTTAATTAAGAATATTCAACCCAGGATCATTTTCACTTGCTTACAGATTTCTTTAAGTCTTACTTTACAGCTGAAAATTGGTGTGCTTGCTTGTAGTCCTGAAGTATCTTTTTTCCTCACAATAAAAGTGGTTACACACTCCAAGAAATGAATAAAATGCAGCTAAGATATATATATATTATATATATGTATGTATGTGTGTGTGTGTATATTTAGTAACCTCCTTAGAGATCTAGCAGAAGATACTGAAAACTTCAAAACTGCTAAATACTAACGATCCAGTTCAGGAATATGCTCAAATGCATATCTGACTTGTAGTCTGTAGAGAGTCCCATGGAAGTCTAGGGCAGGGAAAATAGGCAAGCAATGGCAGAAGGTAAAGGATCCACAGATACAAATCTCTGAATTTTCAGAAATGCTGGAGTGTCTGACTCCCACTGATTTAAACTGGAATCGAACAGCTCAGTGCTGTTGAAGATAACTCTGGTACCTAGCATTGAACATCTGCCAGATACCATGAAAAGCACCTTGGACTAAAGTGACTTGCCCAAGGTTGTACTATAAGTATGTGTCCTCTTTTCTAAAGTTGAAGGAATGCTAAGCAGTTGTTTCATGAGAAAAATGTTATACATTTAAAGTAAGTGTGGAAAACAGGACAGGACGGGATGGGACTACGGACAATGAATTTCCAAAATTATACTTCACCAGTTCTGCTGGAAAATCTCGTTTCATTTTCTGTAAGCAGAGCAGTCGCTATTTGCCGGTTAAATCCCCAGGTAGTTAGTTTCCATACAGTTGAAAATAAATGTTGTAAATGAAACATCTGTTCAACACCATTATTTTATAATAACATTAATTGGCAGATGTCTTTAGATGACAAAGCAAAGTATATCAGTTCTGATTTGTTCTTTTCCACTCAGCTGAACTTGTGGTCATTGAAAAATACTAACCTTAAAAACTGTCTCAGCATGAGCAATAATTCACTGAGGTCAATAATGTGAGATTTTTCCATGTAGAAAAGTATGAATTATAAAGGCCAACTGCCCACTGAAAAAATGTTAATGCATTGTCCCAAAACATACTTGTGTGAAGGAAGTTCCCCTCTTCACTGGCAGGACTGGTACTTCAATCTACATATAGTTTGCACAGAAGTACTGTGCCAATTCAATTACTGTCTGATTAATGAAGTGTAGCAGGTTTATTTCAGGGGTCTAGCTAGCTATTAATTAGCATATTGGGGCCTATACTCTACTGTTTTGCCCTGATATGCTTTGAAAAATCCCAATGCAATTAAATAAACTCTAATATGCTTTAAATAGTTACTTGAGAAAACACATTCAGATTTTTTTAAAACCCTTATGGGATTTCTAAGCACATCCAGATTTATTGTAAAGCATCTGAAGTTCTTTGTAAACACCACTGTTGCGTTGGTTTATGCTGTTCATCAAAATAGCACTGCCCTTGCTTTAACAGAAGACTTCCTCTAACATAAGAAACTGGTGTGGTTTCCTTAGCATGCCTTGGAGCAAATAAGGATGCTGGACTCTCTAAAACTCACTGAAGTTGCTTGTGCTTTCCAGTGGTCTACCTAGTCTTTATCAGATTTCTTCACTTCTACAGCAATTTTCCTTTTTTTTTTTTTTTTTTAATTCTAACAAGATCTTTGCCAACTCTGGTTGGAAAACTGGAAACTTTGTTAGCATAGTGTTTGAGGTCAGGCAATGAAGAGTAGGACACACCACGTTGCCTAAACTAGAAGAAGCTGAAGTCTTTATACATTGAACAGACTGCTTATAAATACACTATGTGTTCCTCAGGTCAGAGGGATTGACTGAGCAGGCACATTTCAGTGCATACAGATCACAGGTGGGCTGGAGAGGTGTTTTATTCAGAGCATTAACTATTTAGTATTCTTGCATTCTGGGAGACAGTGTGAGACCAGTTAATAGAGCAATGGGAGCATTGGTTAGAGACATCCCTTATTTGTAAACTTTAGAAGTCTACCAACTTCAAATTCTCTCCAGGG
>JBCJKH010030232.1:0-15507 GCA_039877255.1 Loriculus beryllinus | reverse complement strand
TTATGTTGAGGACACCAGAACTGCACACAATACTTCAGGTGAGGTCTCACGAGAGCAGAGCAGAGGGGCAGGATCACTTCCTGCTTTCTTGTGGGCTTGTAGGCCCTCTTTAGGTATTGGAAGGCTGCTCTAAGGTCTTCCCAGAGTCTTCTCTAAGTTGAGCAAGCCCAACTCTCAGCCTGTCTTCATAGGGAAGCTTCTCAGTCTTCTGATAATTTTTGTGGCCCTCCTCTGGACTTGCTCCAACAGGTCAATGGCCTTCTACAGCAAATCCAAAGGAGCACCACAAAGATGAGAAAACCCCTTTTCCCTCTGTGTAGTATCCATTGGTATCAAACGTCAAGAGCAGATCTGAATGTATGTGCTGCCCATCTTGTTCATGTAAAGAGGACAGCATGCACACGAGTTCTAGTTTAGTTCTGTTGATAAACTTCCGGTGGTGGTTCTACAGACATGTCATCGAGACATTCTCAAGTTTGTATATGATGCTTTTTCTCCTCTATTTTTGAAGGCTCTCTGATGTACACTGTAACAGCTGCAAGGCGCTGGGGTTCATGTAGGAGCTTCTAGGACAGGCTGCAGTACCCCTGTTTCCGTGGTTACCTGTGTGCAATGTTTGCAAGGCAAGCTTGGTTTGCTCTGAGACCATCTCTTCAAGCCATCATAGTCACAACAAATGACCATAGGTTTGTTTTTTTTGTCCTTGCTGAAATAATTTCAAATTATACTGCGATCTAAGAGTACTACACTTCACTGGGGTTGTAATTTGTTTCTGCATAGCACAAATTGTGTGGCTTATACATGAGGTGTAAAAATTAGCTCCTGAGGTCATTTGGTGTACGTGCTATCTAGCATATTAATGTAGATAATATGCTCCTCCGTGAGCTTTGAGGAGACCACTGAAAATTAGTGACTTAGCCAGAGTCTAAGCAGGAGCAAAAAAGCTGAAGCAGGAGGAGTTGCAGTGGGTTCAGGTGAACTGAATTCTAGGTGTAATCCTAGTGCCCTCTGTTGCTGGTGGCACAGCTTCTGCTGTCTGAAAGAAGTGCAGATGTACTTGAAGGCTGGCAGTTTCATATCTGTGTGTGGAGAATTATGGTTAGCTGTGTGTATTATGAGTGTGTGCATCCCTGGGGCTGACAAAATACACTACAGAAGTGTGGTGACCTTGTCACTGATGGGTGGGAAAAAGTATTTTGAAAAGTGCAACTATATGCATTTTTCTGTGTTCTTTGAGGCTGCATTGTTTTTAGGAAGGACATTAACATCATCCCTTACTGGGAGCTTAACGTTTTCCTGTGTTAGAGCCTGGTTGTCAGGGAGCAGCAGGTGCTCTGCGAGGGAGACTTCTGGCAGCACAGGGTGACACAAAGCGTGTCTCCCACACAACCTG
This sequence comes from Loriculus beryllinus, assembly GCA_039877255.1. Lineage (NCBI taxonomy): Eukaryota > Metazoa > Chordata > Aves > Psittaciformes > Psittacidae > Loriculus > Loriculus beryllinus. Next base: position 14,114 of record JBCJKH010030232.1, on the reverse strand, counting down.
AACAGGAAGAGTGGAGCAGTGTGGTGACAGTATCCAGGGGCAGCCAACAGCCCCATTTGCCAGACAAGTCTGTAATCATGGAGCAAGTCCAAGGACAAGTCAGCTGGTGAGGGCCTGTGGCTGGGTACCAGGCATAGCAAGAGCGTGGCTCCATGGCAGGGACCAAGGACAAGACTGAGCTTCAGTGTAGCTCCCAAACAAAAGAGGGAAACCCTGAACAAGGCATTTCATAGCTCTTTCCCACACAACTTGTCTCACAGCTCTCTGGCAGAACTGTAGTGGAGACAGCCTTAAGCACAGCTAGCTGATCCCCTAGGAAGGGGTGAAGAGGTAGTGCACAGGGCCTTGATGCTTAACGTTGAGTATCATCTGTTTGCCTGGAGGAGGTAGCTTCAGTCAGCTGTACTTTCTTCTCTTGTGTTCTTGGAATATTCATTGACAACTGTGAGGCTGTGAAAATATTAATGAACTTCTGATCCAACTTGCTTCACAGTTTACCCTATTATCTTTGTGTGTATCAAGTTCGGTGGGAAGAAGTTTTGGAGGAAATAGCAGCACAAGGAAACCACTGTGATCTCCTCAGCTCTGTCACAAGGTGACTGACAGAAGAGAGAAATCTAAAAGAATAAATTCACTGGAAAGGACAAAGGCTTGGGTCTTTTTCTGTAGAAAAAATGCATTTATTTTAGGAAGATGAAAAACCATTTAACAATGCTGGAAACAAACAAGGTGAAAGAAAACTTTGAAATATAAATTGTATCTTCTGTAAATTGCATATTATCAAGAAGACTATTAGATATAAGGACATTTTTTAATTAAGATGCTTGTTAATATTTGTGTTTAATTAATTAAGTGATTTAGTTCTAAAGCTTAATAGTGGTTTTAAAATTTATGGGGTTTAGAAAGTGGACCGTTTCCCGGTTGTATAAGACAGGTATTGCATTCAGACATTAAATTGCATTCTAATTTTGCTGATGGTAATTCAAAGCTATATATTTATACTTAGCAGTAAAAGAGGAACTAGCTAATTCTTAGAAAACTGACCAGTTCAATAATGCTAAGCAAGTGAAAGTTTAATGATCTCGTGGAAACTGTCTATGGTTCATGGTGTAAAAAGAGAGGCGTGTATGTTCATGGTGTAATAAGTAGAATATCAAGTAATCCAACAGCAAATCTAATATTAGTTTACAGATTCACTGATTAAAGCTAGGAAGTGAAGAATAGTGTTGCCATGGTGAAGTCTGTATGATAAAACACAAGAAGAACGAGCTAGTGAATAATTGATACGTGTCTAAGATTAGAAACGATCATTTACGGTGTGCTCTTTGAGATTCATGCATGATTTTTACTTTAAAAAAACCTCAGAGGATCACATTAGCATAGACTGAGACAGGTTTTTGCATAAACTTTTAAGCAAAGTACCAATGGTTTATGTATGCAAGAACACACAAACAAACCTAAATGTCCTGGGGCATCTGGAATTAAGGAATAATACTTACAAGTGTCCTGATAAGCTTAAAGGCAGGCTTTTCCAAAACAGACAAAAATCTGACTTTTTTGCAGAGGTATCTCTGAGTAAAATGTGGAAAGCTATTTTCTGGGATAAACATTGTAGATTTGCTGCAGCAAAGAACAGCAAGGCATTATGCCTTTATAAACAGTTTTGCTTAATAAATGTGTCATTTTTACAAATGAATAATGGAAATCAGTGACCGTACACAATAGTTATGAACACAGTCCAGCTGCCCTGTAGCAAACTTGTCATAAATTCCTTTTTAGCAATCCCAGTAGCAAGAGCTATTTTTCATTGTTAATTAGCCCTGTTAAAATAAATCAAATAGATGCGGTTGGCTTGCGTACAAAAATCCTGAGGTTGCTGTGTTGTTTTTTCTGCTTGCAAGCTGAATAGCAATCTCTATATAAATATTATGTGCTTAATTTTTGTGAAAAAAAAAAAAAAAATCCCTCTTTTAATGTTTCAAATGTGCAAACCATCTTGTATAAATGCCCCATTAAAGCACAGGGGCATGTCTTAGGGTAAGTTAAGTTATAACCAAGTTATGGCTATATTAGAACTTTAAAAAGGTCAAATCAGAACAAATCAAAACCAATTCAATAGTTGCTGTGAAAAAGTGATGGCAAGTATCAAGAGTCAGAATTGAAAGATGCCATAAAGTAGGATGGCAAATACCAGCATCATGATCAGTTTTAGTTAATTTACTGCTAGGGTAAGTAGGGAGTGGTATACAGCGCGTAACAAAAAGTTCAGATTTGTATTAAATGATGAGGCACTTGATTTCCTTCATTAACTTATAAAGCTGAACAGGCTTCCTGTACACTTTTCTGCATCAAAATAGGCAATCAGCCACTAATGATTATAAATGGGTCAAGACGTGCAAGCTGAGAGGAAAAGGAGAGGGATTATCTTTGTTAAGCATAGCAGGGCTATAGGATCATAGGGATGCTAGATACATATATAAGCAATCAGCATTTAATGATTGTGGTTTCAGACTTAATTTTTGTTGTCTGGCCGAGATCTGAATCAAATGCAAAGCTTGTATTGGTGGTTTATAAATTGATGGTTTTAATACAGACCAACCATGGTCTGTGTATAAGAAACTGTATTCAAAACCTATATGTTTTTCATACTTGTATTACATGCATAGTGCTTTAACAAGTGGGTTCGTACGCAGCAGGAGTGAGGCTTTGTGTTGTGTCTGAAGCAACAGTCCATGTGTATGTAATAGTAATACTTTGCGGTGTCCTCTTCAAAAAGATCTGTATGTAGTTGCTTATTGGAGTAGTTGTGTTTCTTCTTGCGTTTTTTAGTGGATGTAACATTAGATATTAGAAAATAGCTTCATTAGTTGCAAAAAGGGTAGGGTTTTCCAGCACATTTAAAGTTCTCAGATATAAATGTCATTGAGGAATGTGAACTTTATAAAATGTATTGTTGAGAAAAGACTTGTAATGTTTATTTTTGAGAGAGTGGGTTCTAGCTGGGCAGTTAAAATAGATGTGAAAATGATACAGATCAAAAGTTGATAACTGTAATTAACCTCATAATTGAAAAGCACTTAATCTTTTAGCATGGCCCCCTCATTAATGGGAGACTCTTCAGTGAATGGCAGCTGTTGTCTGGTCCTTGCCTTCCTATTCATCCCTTTGAAATGAAAGCTAGAGAACCATGAAGGTTCCCATCTGGATATTGGTCATGGTGTTGGTAGCAGAGGTGTGCTTCCTGTGACTGGTCCTACGCTGTGTTGCGAAGCTCTGCTGAGTGAAGCTGACGTAGGCTGGGTTTTGAGGTGTACTGCTCAGATAAAATCGTGTTATAATCACAGCGAAGGAAAGCTGTGTTGTTGCATAAACACTACAGACAGTTATTTTCCTTAATCAGCTTTAAAGAAATTTTGAAGTGACATCTTGGGAAAAATGGCAGCATCAAAACCTGTCTATCTGTACGCATCTCCAACAGAGGCAAAGGAGGTATCTTCTTTTTAATGGATTAGTGAAGGGTGAAGCCTGTGTTTCAGCTGCCCGGTATTTGCTGGTTTTCTGTTATATTAGCATGGAATGTAGATTTCTTTTTCTATGCTTTGTTTCCCATACAGGTTGCTAAGCATCAGTAAATGAGTTCTGTATATGTGACTGTCTGTAATTTGCATACAGGAGAATATTAACATTGAAGTTGCATGCATTGATTAATGTTTTTTACATGACTTCTTTATAAGTGGTTTCTTGCGGAAAAGCAGATAGTGCTGAGTATTGCAAAGCACAGGTACTCTCAAGTTTTTCTCTCAAAACTTGAAACTGTATTATGTAGTTTTTCCACCTGTTCTTTTAATAGAGTGATAGACATTTGTCAGAGGCATCAGTGTCGGAGATGAATAGATCTGGATCTTCCTCTGATCAGGGTGGAGAAGAATGCATGAAGAACTCTGCACACTATTAATACTTTTGAGAAAATGTTATTTAGTCAAGACAAATGTTCATCATGTATTGTTAGCGTAAGTTTTGAGTAAAGTGTTCTCTGCTTTGAATAAAGTGTTCTCTGCTTAATTCTGAAGCAGTTAGCTGGCAACATGATTAACAGTGGTTTATTGTATGACTGAAGAAAGCAATACTGATTGCAAATATAAAGGCATCATTACAAATGCTTTCTGAATTGTTTATTTTTTCCTAAATGAAGTAATTTTAAAAGAAATTTTGCAACTGAAGGTCTTTTTTTAAAATTTATTGTTTTGGAAGTCTTCATTATTTCATTTTTGACACTGTCATATACATGACAGCTAGAAAGTGCAATTGTTAAAGGTTATTCAGAACACCGTTATCGTCAAGTTTGGGCACCTGAAGTTTGATCTTGGTTTGAGGTGTTTTTTTTGGCAGATTACTCATATTCAGAAACTTTTGCTCTCAGAGTTCAACGATTTCATTTTCTATTAGGATTGGTATTTCTTTTTTTGTCCTTTTTTTGGCACTAAATATTTTAATAAGTATGTGGGCAGCAAACTGATTGGTATTCCAAGTTAAAAAAGTTACTTACATGCTACTTCTGTTAGTCTTCACTCTGAAGAGCTTAATGTATAAGGGCGTAACAGATGGGTAAGTCAACTGTAAGTGAAGGGGAGGCCTTCCTTGGTTGTTGTTTAGGTTTATTATTCAATTTTCTTATCTAAAATAATAATTACTTCAAATGGGAAACAAAGAGGGTAATGCTCTACAACAGAATTTGCCTATTAATCAGACAAAGCCAATTTAAACTTAATTAAAAAGATGGCTTAATTAAAAAGAAGGTATTGTTTGCAGTGGACGGTAGTTTTTTGGTTTTGTTTTTTGGTTGTTTTTTTTTTGGGGGGGGTGGTTTTTTCCTTAAGCTACTTGGTGGGAGAGAAAAATTTTGCAGATCATGATAGAAAAAAGGTCTCTGGAAAAGAGATTTCTGTTCTACCAATTTTGAAAAATGTCTTTCAACTTGTTCGTCCTGCTCATGCCCACAAGAAAAGCTGTAAAAGTTCAGGTCTGAATCCTGTTTGGGATTGTTGTGGTTTAAACTCTGTCAGCCACGCAGTCTCTCTCTCACTCCCACCCTTCTTTCCCTCCCCCTACTCCCAGATGAATGGAGAGGAGAATCTAAAAGAATGTAACTCCCACAGGTTGAGATAAGAACAGTCCAGTAACTAAGGTATAACACAAATCACTACTGTTAACACCAATAGTAATAATAATAAGGGAAATAACAAAGGAAGAGAATACAGCACCTCATCACCCACCGACCAATAACTCGCCCCACCCCGCCTGACCAAGCACCGACCCAGAAGAGAGTACCCTTCCAGGCCGCTCCCAGTTACATCCCAGGCATGACGTGCTGTGGTATGGATTACCTCTTTGGTCAGTTTGGGTCAGATGTCCTGTCCCTGCTTCCTCCCGGCTTCCCCAGGCCAAAAGTCAAAAACACAGCGCTGCACCAGCTACTAAGAAGGAGAAAAAATGACTGCTACTGCTGAACCCAGGACAGGGGTGTTTGTACAGACTGCATAAATGTTTCATCCAGAATTTATTTAGTGCAAGTTGCAGTGTCTGGCTCAGTGAAGTTGCTCGCCTAGCTGATTAATCAAAACAGAGTGGGGAAGGAGATCAGAAAAAGGAAAACTATTTAATGAAATGCCAGTCTAAAGATCAAACTTAATTAAAACTAGCAAAACAAAAGAGTGTTTCCTATCTGAAAACTTGCAGCCAGCCACATCACATAAGCCTACATCAGATTTTTGGCCTTAATTAAAACTCTGAGGGTTTTTTAATAAGAGGATTAATTTCCATATTTTTGTTCAAGTGAGCCTCCACTCTTGCACCAAACCAATACTTGATGCACCAATAGAGGTGTTCGCAGTAGGACAGTAAGCCACAGGATTCTTTAGAGAATATGGCACTGTCCTACTGGTGGCAAGTGCAATAGCCCACGACCATTTACCTTCCTTTTTAGCCATGTATAGAAAACTGCTTGCCCTTTAAGCAATTAAGAGCTTTCCATTTATTACTTTGACTCTCAATGGGGCCACACCTATGTGATCACTTTTACCAGGAGGATGTCAGTGCTGATGCTGGGAAATAAGATCAACTCATCCACCATCCTTCTCTGTCCCACCAGTTTTCTTGTTTGCTGTGCTCAAGTCTTTCCAACAAAAGTTAATGTGAAGTAGAGGGAGGGTTGGGGTTTTTTGTTTGTGGTTTGTTTGGTTTGGGTTTTTTTAATCCTCTGTCTCAGATGTTAGGGCTTTTTAAAATGCCATCTCATTCTTTCTTTTTACTTTTGATATCCTTGACAAATACAAGTTATTCAACACTGATGTGTTTGACGTAAAACTGTTGTGTTTTGAAAAGATTTCATATAAAGTAGAGACATGAGAACTTAAAACTAAAATGGGATGGCATTTATTTGTATTAATTTTCAAAGTTTTAATCAATAGAGAGCTCCCCAAAAAGCCAGAATAGAGCTATTGGTGACCACAGTGGGAGGCAATAATCCATGTACTGCCACCCTGCCTGCAAACAAGGTTGATCCTTGCCTTCACTCACTAATTTTTAATAATTGAGGTATTTATTTTGTATCACTTAATTTACTAGTAGAAAAGAAAAGAAATATTTTTAGGACCACAGGATGTTTATTAGCTAACTGCCTTTGCTAATAATAATCAGGCTGTGTGGGTGTACAGTCGGTATGGTGAACATTTTACCTCAAATCAGGTAAATGTAAAAGAAACATGTGACTTTGTGTGCATTTAGTGTAAAACAATCTGCCAAGTTGAGCTCTAGGGATTACATGAAAACAAACCAGAGAATAGTGCCTTCCCAGCATTGTTATGTTTATCAGTCTGCTTTAGAGCATGAAAGATGCAGTTCAGACTCTTCAATTTAGTAAACTGTGCATTTACATACTGCGTAAAGCAGCATACTTCTCAGAAAAATCTCCTTTATAAGAAACTGGTATGTTGGGATAAGTGTTGAAATATAAATGGAGACTAATACTAGCTGTCTTTGAGACCACATGCTGCTTTTCTGGGCTGTTTGCACCAATTCAGAGCTGCAGACTGCCAGGGCCTGGCCAGGCCAAACCAGATGAAAAGTGCAGTTAGTTGGGTAGATGCAAGGAACTGGTACAGCTTTGCTCCTTGGGGCACCCAAATATTGTGCTGCACAGCAGGAGCAGGTCTGAAGCAAACGTGGATGTTCTGCCTTGCACTCCATGGACTGCCTGAGAGCATCCATGCTGTCTGGAAGGTAGATTCTCCTCTCCACATTCCTCTACTTTAAAAAAATGAAAAACACAAGTTCTATATGAATGTAAATGGATAACTTCCTGGGTGAAGCTTATTCTCATTATGTAGTTAAACTGTTTCTGGGCAAGCATAGGAAGGGAAAGACTTTCAAATTGGGGAAGGTGGGGAAATCATGAAATGGAATAACTTATATGAACAATGAGTGATACATGCCCAAATACTTTTGTTGCGGGTTTTTTTTGTTGTTTTTTTTTTCCTCATTTACTAGTGTCTGAAGTACTGTTTCCCTTGATTCCTTCACAGAATATTTAATTAAAATCTCAAAATAATGTATTTTATCTTGGAATTGTGCCTACCTTTAACTAGCACAAACTTTGTAAATGAAATTAAGTTAATTTTATTCCTAGAACTCAGTTAAAAGTAATTTAAATGTTTGCTTTCTTTTTTGTTTTTGAATATAACATCTCAACATAAAGATACTAATATTGAACCTTTCTTTGTAAGTATTCAAAATATCCAGCTATTTTGCCAGTAACTTTTTTAACAAGACACTTTCTGTAAGTGAAGGTTCTCTCCGTATTCAGTGGAAAGGGAATATTACTGCCAGAATAGCAAAGTATTTACATGATCCTCTGCAGGGATGAACGTGTTCTTTGCATGAATTATTTCTCTTCCTAATCGCTATCATATTATGATCTCAGAATTAATTACAACTTTCAGAAATATTTTAGCTGCCTTTCATTCATTTTTCTGTGTTGTTTGTTACCTTCTTTTCTTACTGAGTTACTTTTCTGATGAAATAAAAGCAGTATTTCCCCTTGCATGCCCTTTCCTGCATCTCTTTTTTGACTTTTTCCCTCACTTTTAGTTGCAAAATGTGACTGGTGCAGTTGCTGTTTTGAACCCCGCCCTTAGGGTTGCTAGGCAGGGGAACTTCATTGCGTAAGTAACCTGTTACTGAACAGGCTACTGCAGCCCTAAACAGCGATCTAATGAACAGCCAAGTCTTAGAGGAAATAACTTCTACCATTTACTATTTGGAACGAGACCTTTTAAACATGGAAGAAAACCAAGCAGTAATTTTGCTTTAAAATAACGTAACAGCTAAAGAGAAAGAAATCTTTGCCAGTGGGAGGTAGTTCAAAGCACGAAAATCAATGTCTGAAAATAACTGTCAAAATAGTAACTCCTGAAAACAAATGATAATATCATGCACTGCAAATGCTTGGCTGCTTTTTTGGTTGGTTGTTTTGTTTTGGGTTGGGGCTTCTTTTCAGTTTTGAGGTTTAGGGATGTGGATTTAGTTGGGTCCACCTCTGTCATCTGGACTGGTTACTGAGTGACCTCAAATGAACTGCACAGATTTCATGAGATAGTTTTGATTTTCTTCTGTGCAATAAATATTTGACTGTAACAATTCAGATTGTGACATTCCAAATCAAACTTTCTTCATCCCTGTTAAGCAGTAAAGTATAACTTACCCAAAGTAGAAGCATGTGTGTAAATACCTGAAATAGGGTTTATAATGCGTTCTGACAAATAGTACTACAGATTTGGTTGGCAAAAGCTTTTGTGCATTTCAGCATGTTCTGGAGATTATTATCTGACCATCCGTTTTTATTAGCACTGTCTTGAAGTTAATAAACATAGAAAAAATAGAAGAGAATTGTGAAGGTGCATGAGTGAAGGAAGAGAAGAAGGCAGAGCCTGGATGGCTGTTGAGGTAGTGGGTATCAATTTCAGGTGAGCAGACAGGTCGCTGTGGAAAAAACACCTAAGCAGGTGCAAAACCATACAGAGCTTAAAGGTTCAAAGTTAAGAGACAGTGTTAGGAGTAGGTTTGCAATAGCTGGTGACATTTCTGAGACTAAATTTTGCCCTGATGTTAAACTTAAGGTCAGTTAAGAAAAGCTCTTCTGCTGGTTGTTTGGATTCTGGTCAGTGTCAGCTTTAGGGTTTAGCTTTAGGTAGATAAAGTAGTCAAGTTACTCCACCATTTGGCTGGTGGAAGCAGCAGACAGCTCAGTAAGGACCCACTTTGGTCTTACTTTTCCTTTGCCTCTGGCTTTTCCTGAGCGGTGATTCAAGGACTGCAAGATGCCTCCTATTCTTTTCCTCCTGTTGTACAGCTGGGCATAGGCTGCTTTCTGCTGTTCTCACCCAGTGAGGGGCCAGAAAGGACCAGGCAGCCCTGTGTGGCTTTTCTCAGAAGCAGTCTGTAACACCCTTATCTCCCCCAACACCATGATAGCACGCCTGCTTCCCCATCTCGGCCTTACTGCTTCCCCCTCCTTCTTCCTCTCCAGTCCCTAGTGCAAGTTCACATCTGCTGTTGCAGTGCTTTGCAAAGCAGCTGCCAGGCTTGCTGGGCTAAGGGCCTCTGCTTCTGGAAGTTACACCGTCTGGCCATATTCCAGAGTGCAGTATATAGGGTTTATATTCAGATCACCATGTATCTGGCATCTGGACCTTATTTATCTGTGTGCTTGATGAGGTGTGGTTTGAGCACTTTATTTTGTGGGTGATACTCTATGTGATGTTCTCAGTTGTCACAGCAAAAGATGTTCCATAAAAATTATTGTTCTTTCTGTAGAGCTGCTGTTTCTGTTGGCTGCATGTGAGATGCCTTTTATTACTGGTACCTATTAGAAATATTAAACAACAGAGAGGGATGGTAAAGAACATTTTGCCCTTGTAATTAGATCAGTTCTGACCATCTGCAGATATGGGCTAGTGCATGACAGGTCCAGCAGTAGTGAGTATTCTGATATTATATTGTAGTATATATCTGAAGTTTCTCTCAGTAAAGCTGGGTTGTGGGGTGGTTGTTTTGTTTTGTATAAAGGAATCTTTGTCATAGTTTAAGGAACTCTAACCGTTCTGTAAAACAAATGATGTTCTTAAATGAGTGCGCAAAGTAACATACTGCAGGAAGGCCAACAGAGGGTGCTGGAGTGATGCAGCTTTTGCATTGAATAGCTTTTCTCGTTTTCTGGAGAATTTTAACAAACCTCCTTATTTGGGGATGTCGTACTGTACAACTGTGAAGTTAGTGCACTGTTTGTGCTTTTAATGGCATAATTATAATACTTTTAAATATTATTTTGTGTTATGAAGATTATTTCAGACATGCCCGTTCAGCGATAACATGTAAAAGAACAATGTGTACCTACTTAGGCCATTTGTTAATTTTTTCATTACTTCTAAGAAGAGATACAAATGAAAATCCTGATTTTTCAGAAGAAAAAGTTGGGCATGGTGGAAGTACCACTGATCTCTGCAACTTACACATGTTGCATTGCATATATTGTAAGACTGATGTAACAAAGCACTGATGTGTGAAAGTCATGGTTTGATATAAATACCTGTGTAGAAATAACATACTTACTAAGAAATGTCTCAAGGAGGATTGATAAAATGTTAGATAGCATATAATAAATCATTGTGCAACATTCCACAATTTAATGATATCCGTACAGTACTTTAATTCAGGTTCCTTACTTTTATCCTTGTTCAGGGTCTGGTTTATGCACTGTTTATAGAGGAGACTGCTCTTTATATACACAACTGAAAGGGTGGTGTGTCTACACATGGTTGTAATGTTTGGCTGGAGACTGCTTGATTCAGCTTGCTCCTGTTCTTTAAAGTATGTCCATGAAGGTCGGTATTTACAGTGTTGCCTGAGAGTCTGTTATGGAAAGCACTCCCTTACTCCCTTCCTGACCCTCCTTCTCCCTGAAATCGAAGGGTAGTGACTTCAGGCCACCAGAGATTGGAGAGTGTGACTTATCACATGAATATGCAGAACCAGGCAATTGCTTTTAAAGTACACTCTCTCCTTACTGCACACATGTAATGTATGACAGACTAAATCCACTTGATTGTATTGATGATGATAAGATGAAGTATACTATGTTATTGGGATTTTCTTTGATGAGTCTAAAACTTGATAACCAGTTTTTTTGTCCAGAAATCTTGTACATCTCTGACATCATCTTGCAGACAAGAATGGACTTCTCGGCATGAGACGAGGAACTGGAATAGTTTCATGAACCCTTCAGATCTACTGTCTGCCACTTCTCATTTTCCAAAACTCAAAAGAATCTAAAACAAAAGGGGACTTTAACTTTAAAATCTGGAGTCTGTCATAATAAAAAACCACCCATGTTACAGAAAGTGTAAAGGCGCAGATCTGGGCTGTGACTGCCCTGTCTATCTCAGTGACTTTTGACTCAGATGCCACAGTTTGATAGTTCCATTAATGTTCAGGAAACCTGAACTCTTGCTTAAACAAGCAACAAGAGAATTGTCCAGACTTACAGTAGCACTTCTTAAAGTTCTTAAAGAACTGCCATTGTGTTTTTATGTAAAGTAGCTGCAAAGGGAAAAAGGCACCGAAGAGAGAGAAACAAAAATACATCAGCCTTTAATAATACACGGTGAAGTGGTGAATGTGGTCCCTGTTGTTAAGAGGTGGGGAGAGAAATCAGGGTTGAAAAACACCACCTTATGGGATAGCAGAAAACTGAGTATCATTTGCTAATATCAGCTCAATCTTTTAATTAGGTGCCCTGTCAAACATTTCATGGGGCTGAACAGGTCCTGTTTGCTGCTGTGTGTCTGGAGTATTCAGATTCATGCATGCTGTTCACTAGACTGCTCTAACAGCACTGTGGCTGTCCAGACAGATTTGTGACTCTGTCCTTGGAGGTATTCAATACTTTGGTTGGACAATTCCCCGAGCAGTTACTCAAGTTAGCAAGCAAGGTGTCTAACTGATGTCATAGGTCTGTGTAGCATCATCATTTCCTGAGCTCACAGAGAACATTTAAACTGTCTCATGGTAATAAAATTCAAGTTGGATTTTATAATCCAGCATGGTCTCATGACCAGGGAATCCCAGACATAAACCTGATACACAATAAGAACCAGGCTTTTGGTCCTGCTGTCCAAAAGCCATCTCTGTTGGGATTTTGGGGAGCTCAAAAGATTTCAGCCGGTCTAGGTGAGGACATGTTGCAGTGCTAGCTTTGTGCCACTTACATATAGCTTGAGAGCAAGTGTACATAGCCTGTCTCAAAGAATGGTTATTGCTGAGTAACTTCTGGTTTTGAGCCTGCAGCTGTAATTAGACTGAATTAAAAAATAATGTTTCTTGTTCTAATAGGGACTTTGCAGTTATATCCGAATAAGTAAAAGTAGATTCCTACTCAGCATTTTTGTTTTCCAGAGGCACCACTGTTTACTGCTGCTTAAGGAATTGCGTACAATTCAATTTCTACTGTGGCTTATAGTTTCTAACCAGATATCTACCAAAAATAAAAATGTTCTAGTACATGTTCTAGTACATTTTATATGCAAATTTACAGCATTTGCATATAAAATTTTCCCACTTGTTTTATGTCTCTACCAAAGAGCACAAATTCCTGGTAAGAGTATGCAGTAATTCTTTTAACAGCTTCTATTATGAAATTTTTGGTAGATAAATACAATTTTTAAGGTCATGTTTTAAGACTTAGAGTTTTTGTTTAATCTTTTGTTTAATCTGAGAGCAGCAATATATAACGTTGTCCAGGTGACCAAAGGTTAAGATGACTGTTATTTTCCCTAGGTAGCTGTGATGGTTCGCAATGCAAAACAATGATCTCCAGGAAATAAGCAAGATAGCATCCAGACTACTCGCAGTTAACCCATCTCTGCCTGAGCTAGAAAAATATTTATGAAGATTATATTGCAAACTTAAAGCATTAAGAGAGATCACTGCTGGAAACTGTCACTTTAGGGTAAGGTAAGATTTTGCATTAATTGCCTAGTTATTACTGAGTTATGTGAGATTTTTCTGTTAAAATAATATGTATTCTAATATAAATAATTATTCTAATATAAATTCATATATAGAATTCTGTTCGAATTTTAGGTATGAATGCATTTCTTTATTGAATAAATGTGGCAACTGTTACCCTTTTCTTCATAAAGAGTCTTTTGCATAGGTGAGAAATATAAAACAGGCATACTGGGATTTGGAAACTCATGTTTAGGTAGCTCTTACTGAAGAGGATTGTGTCCGTGAATTTAAAAATTTGGCTTCTTGGTGCTTCAGTTTAAATATGACTTACAAAGCTATATTAAGACCACCACATGTGACATGAGGTTATGCACATACTTTACTACAAGTATTTATGGACTCTTTGTTAGTTAGCGCTGGAAAACTAATACCAGGAGCTGAAGAAAGTTGTGGGTTTAAACTAATCTGATACAGTGCAAGTGTTTAGCCTTCCAGGGTGGAAATTCCTTACAGAAGCAGTTGGCTATATTTGGTTTTGTAAATGCTGAAATGTGTTTGAAAAAAGATGAATAAGCATTTCACATGTTTACTAAATACGTATCTGAAATAGCTGCGGTTGCTACTGTGCATATATATCTGAAGGAACCGGGGGAAAAATAGAGAGCAACATAAGTAGAAATTCAGTAGTGTCCCTCTCTTGAACAAAACCAAACCTTTTTTCCCTATTAAAAAGGTTGGATGGATTTTTAACCTGTTATTGTTAAACTGTAGTTTGTCCCTATGTCATGTCAAAATAACATTTCTTGCAGTCAATTAATTTTGCCCTATAACTGGCTGTAAATCACACCAGATTATATTGTTAGCAGTATTTCTCCTAGAGTACTGGCTTCCATAGTGCTTCACTTTGTCGTGGTTGAGACGGACTCGACACACACAAAGTGCAAGAAGTGCGCAAGTTAGTGGTTTATTTTTCTTTTACGCAGACACAGTTATATACCCTGAGCTATCTACTCCACGCCCCTGCGTGCTACGCTGATTGGTTCTTGCATGAT
>JBCJKH010030224.1:4620-19695 GCA_039877255.1 Loriculus beryllinus | reverse complement strand
GGCACTGGAATGGGTTGCCCAAGGAAGTTGTGAGTGCTCCATCCCTGGCAGTGTTCAAGGCCAGGTTGGACGAAGCCATGGGTGCCATGGTTTAGTGTGAGGAGTCCCTGCTTATGGCAGGGGGTTGGAACTGGATGATCTTAAGGTCCTTTCTAACCTTAACTATTCTATGATTCTATACATTTTTCTTCTCTCTGGCCTAAACTACCAATTTTTTGAACACCCCATTTTTTGAGGATCCTTATTTTGCCACAAACTAAACAGAGGATTGCCTGTGCAAGGTCTTAAGAAATTCCTCTATTGCACAGGAAGAAAGAAAGACTTTTATCCTGAGAGAAGTGTACATTTAGCTCATATTTTCACAACAAGATGGACCTCTCTAGTTCTACCCACTTATGGCTTCCCGTATAGGATCTCACGGATGTTGGTGAGCATCAGATGTGGATGGAAAACCTTTCTGAGCCCTTAGGACCAGACAAATTGAAGCATGGTCACCAGGCCATTGCCCTGCTGTGGCTCTTCTGGGAGCTTGTTATGTTATGATGAGTCATTGTAAAACATGTTTTCTGGGTTGGAACTTTGCAAACACATCTTTCTTCACCTCCTCATTGGGAGTGTGTCTGCTGACAGCTGCTCCCACTGAAACCAAGGGCAGTTTCTGTGCTACTTTCAGTGCAGAAAACATCAACATTGTCTGGTTTTGAGCCCCAGAAACACTTCTTTGGCACATTTCATCCTCTATAGTCCTTTAAAGGAAGAGATTTTGTAGTCTCCAGAGCTGCCTGAGTCTGTTGTCACTGTTGAGGGTCAGTTACCAAGAGTTTCTTTCCTGCTCAGACATTTGGATGATGAGCACATTTTTAGAATCATTCCATCTTATAGACATGTTTGCCTTTGAGCTCTCTAAAAGATCAGTCACAATGGAAATGCTGAACTTTTAGGAAAGTCTGAATCAGTTTCAATGTAAAAATGTGATTTTTTATTTTTTAAATTGGCTTTACACAGTTATTTTTTTTTTTTTTTAAAAAGCTGAAAATTAATGCTTAGTAGAAGCTTGGAACAGGAGGAGATTGTCACTTGATGGCTGAATCACCTCTCATCTTTGTCAGCTGGCATTTTCTTATTAGCTTCAACATGCTTTGGATTAGACCTCAGATGCAGGGAAGTATATTCAATGAACACCCTTTAATATTTTCACATTAGTGTTAATGCTGTGGCAGGCCACTCTTAAGAGGTACACTATTGCCTGATGAAATTAAATGGCACTGATGGTCAGGTAAGTAAAAGAAAATTGCACCTCTTCCACTCTGTGCAAGGATTTAATACAAAATACAAACCATAAGGTCCAATTGCTGAGTTTGTCTCTCAGCATAGGTTTTATTCAGGTCACTGTACATCTTAGCTGCATAAAGATGTTGAAGCCATCAGGAAAATAAGGGCAGAGGGTTAAGGAGCAGTAAATGTTTCTCAGCCTGACTATATTTGACTCACTGAAAGCCAGCAACTATCACACCACCAATTGCAGGTTTCTGAGTCCAGTATTTAGAAGGACCCCATATCAGACTGCACTGGATTTACTTAAACACAAGATTAGTCAGAACTCAAGCAGCTTTATACTGTTTTTAAAATGCATACAAATCTTTTGGGGTTAGATGTCCCTGGGTACCAAGAGCATGAAAAGAGCGCAATAAAAAGCTATTGCACATCCAGTGCTTAGGAGATCACAACACAGAAAATGTAAGGTAATTAAAGGCAGTTTCCTTACTTTAAATAGATAAACTTAAGACAAACCTTGGGCCCTAAGTTTCTAAATTAAAATAAAAGCTGGATTGGATTCAAGCTGTATGTGCTTGAAGGAAGAAAGAGCAGCAGTGGGTATCTGGTAGACAGCTGACCCGACGGCAGCAGGCACAGCAGAGCATGATGAGAGGCAGGAGGCTTTTTTCTCTCCACCTGGCAACTCACAAAGGGAGGGTTTAAAAAGCAGCAGCAAACCAGGCTGCATCTGATGATTTTCCCAGTTTCTACAGTGATGTAGACATGAAAGACAAGAATGAGAGTGCAGAGAGAGGCAGTGCAACAAGAGGCATCTCTTGAACCGAGCAGGATCCTTTTGGAACAAAGCAGAGAAGCACCAGCTGCATCAGCCAGACAGTGTGGTAGAGTCCAGCTTGTATCTGAGCCCATGTGGGCAGTGTGGTGCCAGCAAGAGACTTCACTGCTCCCAGAAAGAGATGAGCCATGGCAATGAGCAGGGTTGTTGGGAAGAAGGATGGTATGAAGTCCTTAATTTGCCTCAAGGAAGGGGAGGATGGTCTAGAAAGCAAAAGGGACAGTCAGGACTCCAGGTTTCTGTTCCTCTTGTTCCTGTGCAACTGTGGGTATCTCCCCTGCCCTCTGCAAAATCAGCACCACCAACTTTACGTGCTTCACAGGGCTATCGATGGCTATATGTTCATGGAAGCAGCTAAATTACTGCTGCACGTGCCCAGGTGACTCCACTGGCAAGCTGTCAGGCTGCAGAGGACTTACTTCATCTGCTATTGACATGCAACAGTCAGATCATCCAGGCCATTAATTATTCACAGATGTTGTCACTGCTCCAAGCAGAATGGAACTAGTTTTCCCTTTGTAATTAAAAAGGAGCTAATCTTATCTGTGATATAGCTTCGTATCACAGCACCCAGAAACCTGAGACTCCTGATCACATCCCGGAGTGATGATAACACAGGCAGAAATTGTACTTGTGACAGGTGCCCCTGCTGCTGGCTTCAGCAGGTGGGAGCTCTGAACTGCTTGGCTCTGCTCAAACCCTGTATCCATCAAAGGCGATGGTAAGACTCCCACTACCTCTGGGAGCAAGGGTAGGTTCAGCATGCAGGTGTTTTAAGAATCCTACCGTCAAGCTCAATCCATTGATGGTAAAGGTGCCTGTTGGCTGAATTAAAACTTGGCTTAAACCCATATCTATTAGATCTCCAAGACAAAAATTATGGCTTAATCCTATTAAATATTAGCCCGCTTTAAAAGGGATTTCCTAAGTAGGTAAGCTTTCTGATTTCTGTGTTGAAAGGACCATGCACAAAGCACTATGCCTACTTCTCAAGCATGTTTGTATCATATCTATTTTCCTTGGGATTTTCTCCCTTGGGATGAACAGACGCCCGCAATGCCAACAAACCCTTCTTCCACTCTCCTGCTTCAGGGAACCTGGAGAGGAACCCTCTCTTTTCAGAAATTACTCTTGTGTAAAGCAATTATTTTAATCTCAAGCTCCAGGACTTTGTGTTTTCTGCAGTAGTTCAGTATCCCAGTGAATCCCAAAGGACTAGTGATACAATTGAGAGTACCTTGTTCCTTACAGTATCCAGGCACATAAGGTCTTAGGACTGTGCCACCAGCTCCTTATGACCTTGTCACTCCTTTTACTGTTTTTCCTTTGTCTTCCTATGTCCCGCAGCTAGGGCTGAGTTCCCTCACTGATCTCTCTTTCTCTCTCTCTCTTTCTTCTCCCCTTTTCTCTCCTTACCTTGCTACCACTATTGGGATGTAGAGTAAAGATGCTGGTATCAGGACTTTGGTTATGTTGGATGAGCAAGGAGGTAAGTTCAGATTGCTTCAGTAAGGAAGTATAACCATTCTCAAAGTACTGTACTCACTGTGTGAGATTCTGAAAATGAGGGCCATAAAATACGTGTGGTTGTGCATGAGAACCCCAAAACCTCTTTGACTTTAGCTTTGCTGTCTGACTGAGGAACGTACAATAACTGCATAAGAGTCTGAGCTTCTTTTGATCTGCTTCCAATTAATGTCAAAGAGAGCTGCAGGCTGAACTCATCCAAATCATCATTTATTTTCAGCAAGTTTTAGGTCAAGATCCAGCTACACGATGAGAAGATTTGCCTCCATAAGTGTAAAATCCAACATTATTTATGCAGGTGCTTCATAATTTTCTCACTTGTTTTAGCCACAAGTGAAAGGCATGCAATAAATGCATCCCAAGAGAAGGTAGAACAGCTTAGTTTGTGTGAATTTCAGTTGCTTCTTGTATAGAAATGTCAGTGAGGGTAATAGGAATTTCACATTAAAAGCTATAACACGATCAGCTCATTACAGTTGACCATAAAGGAGCTTTCAAGCTTAGATGAATCCCTGTCTGTGGATGACAGTGACAAAGCCAGAGCCAGATACATTCAATACATTCCAGGAAATTACATTTTTGCCCTTCATAACACTACAAAGAAGTAGGTAGCTCCCTCCCCCAATCAAACTAAGTCTTCATTTGCTGCAGACCCACAGCACCAGAAAAACAGCATCTCAAAGAGAAGTTAAATCACCAGAGTATAGATTTCTGCTACTCTACGTCAAACCAGCCCCCCCTCCATCCCAAGTCCTTATTATTATTTTCTGTGTGGCATGATATAAAACTGTATTAGAAAATGCTTCCTACAGAAGTAATGCTGTATCACTCATCAAGCCCAGACAATGATTATAAGCAATGATTATAAGCACTGTTAGGAAATGGACTGCAGAACCTGATAGGCCCTTTGCATCTGTAATGTCCCTGCCTCTCTGGCACCAAAATGAATGAAAAGTAATAACAGGACCTAACCAGAAAGCAGTTTCTCCTATTTCCTCTTTTATGTACATCTCATTGCCCCCCCTTTCTCCCTTTAGGGAAAGGAATTTAACCCAACCAAATTTTGTCACACCAATTTGTCTTGACAAGAGAAATATTACAGAGACTATTTGGTTGTCTTCAAAAGAATTCCTGAATAACGGCAGTAAAAGAGCTACCACTGAAAGCAGGAAATCAGAAATTGCTTGTGTTGAAACAGATATGGCACCTGTCTAAATAATGTGTTTTGTTTCAGGAGTGAATTATACAGTTGAAATAAATCATGAATATTGTCAAAGAAAGTCTGTAAATACCCAGGAGTGTGTTGCAATGTAATTCACAGGCGGATCAGCAGAAACTTTTGTGGTTTCTATAACTCCCGTTGCATTTGGTTTTGGGAAAGTATGTTTGTGTTCTTTAACAGCTGTTTTTTCCACAGATTGCTAGCGGGGGTATTTTGATTTTAACCCTGAATTTTGCCTTCTACTTTGGAGCTCTACTATTACTAAACCTCTCTATGCAGAAGTTGTCCAGCCAGCTCTCTAGTCATGCTAGAAAGGATGGTGTGTGTGAGCCAAGGAGCTGAGGCTGGACCCATAGACCTTTTTGGGGTCTAGGGAACTCAGTATTAAACTCTTATTGACAGTGAAACCTGAAATGTATATTGTATGGCCAGAGATGCAGTTAATCAATATTTACAGGAAAGAATCAGACAATTTAAAAGCCTCTTCAAATCGGTCATGGTCATGCCTGAAGTGGTTCAGTAAATTTAGCTTGTGACTCTTCCCTATGGGTTTCTCACGGAAAACAGGCTAACAATGCTACAAACACCGGGTATATTGTAACCACTGTCCTCCGCTAAATGTTTAATAAGTTTTGTTCATTTTAGCCATATGCAGCTGTAATAATTCCTGATTTTTAATTTTAGTGATAAAAGACTTACATTATTGGGCAAAACACGCTAATGATGACTTTGAGCCCTCTGTAATTAGTGCAGCATGTGCAACCCGCGGATGTCTCAGCAGATTATCAGATTAAGGAAATAATTTGCTAACACTGCCATGTGATCTCTTTTCAGCTGACTGCACAAGTCACTTAAGATTATTAGGTGTTAAATACACAAAAAAACATGACATTGATCTTTCCTGTGGGCGGCAAGCAGAATATCTAATCTCTGCAGTTGCTCGAAGCTCTATTTCTAGGTTCCCTTACAAAATTGCTTGCTTTGAAGTTAAATAGACTTCACAAGGAAAACTACTTCGAGCCAATCTCAATGTAAACAACACCAAGCAGAGCCCATTTTCTGTCATCATTAAGCAGAAGTCTTTGGGATAGTAAAAATAATTTTACAATAGTAGGTATTGTAAAATTATTGTAAAATAGTAGGTATTGACAGGAGCAGTCTGGCTTGCTCCTGTTGTGCACAGCTAGCAGTTGTGACTGGTCTGTTGTGACCCAACAGAGATGTGGAGCTTCACAAGAGCTTTCATTACTCCTGTTTCATAGAGAGTGAGACTGCCATGAAAACTAGAAACTACCTCCAATGCCCTTTGATGTCATTGGGAATCTTGGAATAGTCTTTCTGCAATACCAAGAACAACCATTTTTTGAGCCAGATATTGTCACCCAAGCCAGTTGAACGCAGCTCTTTTTCTGGGGAGCCCAAAGGAAGGAGCCAAGAGGTTAGGTCTCCCTGTTGAGATTTTCTCTATTAGGGAGGAAGTCTTTCCCAAGCCCTATGTGCATCCATAACGCTGATATTTTTGTAAACCTGGCCTTGATTCAAGCTCCCCTAATTAATTATTTAAATGTAAATATGTCCATAATGCCTTAAACTAAAATATTTATATTTTACACTAAAAATGTCATGCTGCGAAGGGTTATTGAGCAGTGGCAGTTGCTCTGCTTCATTAAATATGTTCTTGAATCATGCTAACTTCGAAAAATGTTAATATTTGGATGCATGTTGGTAAAAGCAGACTGTAGAAATGAAACTGTTAGTACAAAATGGGGATATAAAGATAAACCTGAATTGCTGACATAGGAGAGGTCCCAGAGTGGTAGCTCTCTTCCTCCAAAGGAAAATCCCATCACCTGAGAGCATCAGCAGGCAGAGAAATTCGGACCGTCAAGGACACAATGTCCTCATTCAGCTTATCACAAAAGAATTTTGTCCTTGTATACCAAACAGGATGGAGGGGAGAAGCTTTTCCAATAACAACAGTAGCAGCATAGCCTCTTTTCATGCAAGACAAGACAGAGGAATAACCACAACTTTGACAAGCCAAAAGGAAAACATTGATGCAATTGAAACTTTCCCCATGCACCACAGCAATAGCAAAAGTGCATGGCACCACTGATGGTGCCCGCGCTGGCTGACCTCTACCGCTCTTGCTGGAGTTACTAGTTTTACAGTTTTGTTAAGAGTTTGGCTGGTCTGTTTCTACAGCACTGGAGAAACAACTGCAGTAATACAAAGATAATTATAATTGCTTTCCACCAGAGAGCAAAATTATGGCCCCTTGCACAGGCCCCTTCCCCACTTTACCTCCTATTCAACAGCCACCATGAAAAGTGAGATACCAAAAGCAGAGTTGCCAGAGGTGCTCCAACAACACCTATGAGCTGAGCTGATCACAGGCAGAAATGGTTTGCTAATTAGTGACAAAAAAAGGTAACTATCAACTCTTCCAGATTCCACAGGGAAGATGGTGTTAATTCTGTTGCAATTGTAGTGCAGAACGAAAGACAAACGAACCCTCCACAAAAGCAGGTTGTGCCTCATCTACTGTTATTTTTAGTGCAGCTACACATGGCTCACACTGTAGCATTCCCCGCCAGCTTTCTTCCATTCTACCTGGGCTCAGCAGTGCCTTTCAGAGTGGAGCTAGGTCAGGACTCAGGATTTCTTTAAAGGCTGTCCTAGAAATGTACTGCTCTCTGATATGATTCTCCTTTACAGAAAATGGGATCACCGAGTACCATTGGAAAGAGTAAATCTGCTTAATCTCTTTCACATTCAGCCCTCTTGTATGCAATTATGATTACAGCGTGTTCTTAGATGTCCTTTAATTACTTTTTCTTCTCCAATGAAAATTGTCATTGGTGGAAACTGCTTCATTGCGCAATATTCCAGTCAAAGGAGCAAGTTCCCTTTTCCACAAGCATTTAACTGACATTCAAACACAGGCCCCAGATCCTGGACACTATTCAAGGACCATTTGTTATAAATTACAGATGGGGATGCAAAGGTGGAGCAACATCACATTTGCCCTGTCCTGGCCCTGCATCCAGTGCTGCGTAAGATGCTTTTGCAGCTGTGTTTGCTCAAGAGGCCACAGAGGCAGCTGAGGGATGCCCTTGCTACAGCTTCGTTCTCCCAGCCGCTTCCCTGATCAGTCACAAAGTGAGGATTTGCCAGGCTGTTACAGAAGATCCTGGAAAAGACCCACTGGCAAAGGGCCACAATGCTACAGTAAAACTAACAGGACTAGCTTATGGTCCCTCAGTCGCTTATGGTTTTAATACAGAAGTAATTCATAAGTATAATGATACAGGTAAAACATGTTCTTGTTTGTATACTAAGATATGCTGTTAGTTTGCTGTAAGGTCTGGAAGATGATAGAGAATCACAGAATCAACCAGGTTGGAAAAGACCTTTAAGATCATCAAGTCCAACCACTCCTCATCACTTCCAGGGCCACCACTAACCCATATGGCCACTGTGTTTGAATTAAAGTAACATTGTCAGATGTAAAAGGGTATCTGTATGCAAAAGGACTAATAAATAGCAGAGCTTCTAGAAAAAAAGGAAGGAAATCCCAATGAAACATACTTCTGATGTGTATTCTTCAAGACAATGCCAAATGTCTTACATATCATATGTGATATATAAACATATATTTAGATGTAGTATATTCATAGAATACTGAAACAAACTATCAAAAGATGTTTAAACTCTGACCTTGAAGTGCTTCTCAGAAAGGGAGACAAAGGATGTGATTTTTTGTAGGTATGAGTTTGTATAAGATCAGGGCAGTATATGCCAGCAGACTGCCTTCCCTAAAACCTTTAATACAATATGCAAAGTTGGAATGGGGAAGATATCTGAAAACAGATATTAAATTAACCTCTTGGTTGACGTCTGATTTCCTACCGGCAGTGATTCATTCTAGGCAGATTTTAATATCAGTTCTACCAAAACAAATCCAGAGTGACCCCATTAAGTTAATTCCTCTATAATATTTATGCCTCAGTAATCGTGGCTAGAGTCATGCTTCTATTTCCTTGCCTGTGGGACCAGATCCTTGTCAGGTACAAATTGGTGTTGCTCCATGAAGCCAGCATAACTACACTGATTTAAACCAGTTAACAATCCAGCCCACTACACTAACAACTAACAAATGGTTTTAGGATCAGCAGCCAGCTGTCTAGACTTCTGGGCTACAGATATGACATGGACTTCTTACAACGATGAGGTTTCCTTTAATGGAAGATAAATTAGTTGTGAAGCCCTTTTCTATTCAGAAATAGCATAAGCGTCACACACAAATCCTGAAGCAGGATGAATTAAGTCAGGTTCCTGGAGAGAGCTATAATTTAAATGGAAGTTTTTGAGTCATGTCAAATACACTGTTCAATTAGCACTTATCTATTCAGGCAGAATAGGAAATGGAAAGTAAGTTCGAAAGGCCCCTCCTAGATACTTCAGAGAGTGTGCATCTGAGCAAGAGAATATGCTTAGACTGAAAGCCGCCAGTGCTGCCAGATCTAGGGCTGATCCCTCGCAGTCTTACCTGGTGTTTTCTACTTTCCAGCCAAGGTTAGGAAAATACTAGCAGCAAAATCAGTGCAGGAAAAGTCAGCACGTCTTGACCCTCCCAGTGTCAAAATAGACACTTGGAAATAGCCTTCTTTTAACTGAGAGCCCTGGAACAAGCCAGGCTCTGCAAACACATCTCGCATAAGCAGGAGGTGGGATATCTGCAATAGAAATTTAGCAATTCCCATCATGCTGCATGAACCAGCATAAAAACCATCTGACCCTCCCACAGCTGCTTCCCATAGCAAGAGCAAGTGATGCCCAACTATGCGGGACTTTGTGTTAGTGAGGAGCAGGAGCACTTAGAGGAGTATCACCTTCTACCACCTACTCACATTTCTGATGAGATTGACAATCAGTGCCAACAACCACAAGCCAAAGCTTCTGCTAAAGTCTCCCAACCAAAATGTAAAATAACAGTGTGCATGAAAATAATCCAACCTTGTCCTTCTGGCTCTTGGATCAGCACTTTACCTGGCAGAATTTGTGCACTCTGTCTCTCAGGTTTCCTTATTAGTTTCCCAATCCTTTGCTGAAACTATATGTGCCGGTTTTAGAGGACAGCAGGAGGTAACTCTGATCCCTTAAATGTATCCTTGGATTTGGGATCAATAATTCCTACGGTATCAGGAGACGGGCACATCTAGCTGAGCAGAAGGAGAATTTAGAGCTAAAAAGCAGATGGAGTCTGCAACAGTGATATGGCCCCTCTCCTTCTCAAAGCCCAGCCTCATGCAAGAGTGAAACAAACAGCACAAGTTCAATATTTGAATTATTTCAGCTTGAATAATTTAGGCCAGGATTTTCAAGGCCCTCTGGGGGTGAAGTGCCTGTTTCCCATTAAAATTAATTAAATAAAATTAATTTTAATGGGAATTGGGTATCCAAATCCCCCAGAAAGCTTTGAAAATCTAAACCTCAATTGTTGTTAGAAATCCAAGTAAGAAATTAGGCCTAGTCATGTTCCCAGAGAAGTCAAGAGGAGCTTTGTATTGACGTCAATACGCACACGATTTTCTTCTAAAATGCCTGTTGTTTTCTTCTGGATAGGATTCAGTTAACATCAGGGATGACATTACTTTTCTCCTACAACCAGTGCACTCCCAGTTTCTTTTCTCTCAAGTCTAATTCTGTGTTTATATATTTTTCTATTCAATAGAGGGAATAGGGATGTATTTGTGTTTTGCTGAGATTGTTTTACTTTGTCTCTTCAGGTACAATTACAATTTTTAATGGATTGAAATGCCACTCTAAGTAATTTTCTCATCCCAGGCAATACTTACTTGGGTTTATCTTTCATAAAGCAAATGGTGAGGCTTTTCACCCATATAAAATGCTGTCACTACTGAATAAGACCCCTGATCCCATTGGATCCATATCTGTTTACATCAGCAGAGGATCCATTCCTACAGTTTTGCATTGTGGCATTCTGTTTCTCTAGGGCATTTTTCCAAGCTTTAATACTGAAAAAATTAAGACATGAAATTATTCTGAGCTACCAAGTCACTAAGAAAACTTTACATCTTCATTAGCCTTAGGTAGAAACAAGTCAGATTCTGTTCGATGCCAGCAGAGAGACAGTGTCTATATATGGCTGGTTACTGGGATTGGTGCTTTGTAACTTGCCCTAGAGCAAAGCTGAGTGACCCCACTGAAAACACAAGTCTTCATCCAATGCTTGTTTTCAAAAGATCCCTTGGGCACAAAGACAACCAACGTCATAGTCAGTAGTTGTCTTTCAGTGAGCATCAGGCTCCTGGCGTGGTTACAATTGCTCTGTGCTCACTGAGGTTACTCCTGATTTGCTACATCCATACCAGAAAGAAAACCAGCCCTAAGGCCATACTTGGATTAGAGATTAAGATCCAATGTCAATCGAAATGGCAGGTCTCAGTTTCCTCACACTCTGGAAAAGGAGTACTTGGATACAGCTCTTAACAGTTTCACTTCATCTCTGGTACCATTATTACCTGCTTTCTCACTCACTAACCAAAGCAATTATGCTACACCAAATCACCTAATTCGAAGGCATTTGTAAGCGTAAGTAACCGAAGTATTTTCCATGGAAGGACACCTTTTCTCTTGTATTAACATACATTAATGCAAAGTAATAACACTATCTTTCTTTCTCTTGGATGTCACTGGTGTCTTAGTAAGTGGATATATTGTATTGTGTTTCTGGACCTTGAACTTTATAACCCTTCCTTTCAACATCATCACATCTTGTTTAAATGAATATATTTCAAATTCCTCCTTTGTTTTACTCTTCCCATATTAGTAAAACCCATCTTCAGCACCCAGTGCGGCATACATCTTATCAACAATGCATCAGCTCAGATTAATGCATTGTAATGTCATGATTGATTCAGTTCTACATGGTCATTTTTCATGTTCTGTTGAAGACAAAAGCAAGCAAACAAAAATACTATTCATTCCACACTGTCATCCCTTTGTCCTGACCAGAACAACTCGATCGTGTTGAAGAAGGCATGAACCATATCAACCAAGACATGAAGGAGGCCGAGAAAAATTTAAAAGATTTAGGGAAATGCTGTGGCCTTTTCATATGTCCTTGTAACAAGTAGGTACTGGGTACCGGCTCTGCTATGTGGTGTCCAGTTTTTTTGTCACAGTGAATGTCTGAAGTTTTTTGTCTTTTTTTTCTTTGTCCTTTTCCATCTGCTTCATTCTGTGGGGATAAAATACTTGTGTTTAATCAGAACAACTGGAACGCATCGAAGAGGGAATGGACCAAATCAATAAGGACATGAAAGAAGCAGAAAAGAATTTGACGGACCTAGGAAAATTCTGTGGTCTTTGTGTCTGTCCATGTAACAAGTAGGTGCTGCCTGCCTCATCTCTTTGAGCACTTAAGGCTGATTCCAAAGGCCTTGTGAAGCTCATCCTTGCTAGGCACATGGACAGGATGAGCATGTGGCATGCAGAAAGAACGATTCTGGTTCAAATGCATTCATCTCATAGCATAGACAACTGACTGGGAATTACTGTAGATGCATTAAAACCAGGCATACTGCAGTGAAAGCTTCACTGTCAACACGTTTTAATGGTAAACGTTTCAACATTTTACACAGAGTGTACTGGCTGGTTCCTTTTTCCAGTGAACAAAACCAGTGGGACTGGAGACCCTAAATTTTGAAACGTATTTTGACAAGTTTAACAAATGAAATAAAGCAGCTAAAAAAAATGCAGAAGAAGCCATAATAAGCATTGCTTCAAATTATGGATGAAAATCACACCTTTTTCCATTGTTCAACAGACACAGTCCCCAGTGAGACCTTGAAATAAACATGTTTCCCAATTGGAACCCAATTTGAAATGGTTTTCATCCTGCCATATGAAACAAATTTGAGGACACTTGAATATGCCAAATTTCTCCTGTTTGGGTAGCACGTACACTGAGCAGAAATGTTGAAATGCATCGAATTTGCTTGCATGCCATCACACTTGAACGAAACCGTCCTCCAAGTAATGCAAAGCTTGTTATCAATGCCAAATGGAAATGTGATGTGCGGTTATGCGGGTGTAGAAAACTGGGGGACAAAGAAGTCCTTGAGGAATGGCCAATCCAGCATGTAGTGAGTAGGCATGCAACCAGGTTACAGTGAAAATATTCATAAAGGGTTGTCCAGAGACTGTACAGGAAACAAAGCACAGTGAAGTGGTTGTGTAGTATTATACTCCCATTCTATGTGGCACAGGTATTTTGTTCACAGCCAAGGCC
Source organism: Loriculus beryllinus (assembly GCA_039877255.1). Lineage (NCBI taxonomy): Eukaryota > Metazoa > Chordata > Aves > Psittaciformes > Psittacidae > Loriculus > Loriculus beryllinus. The sequence goes on along the minus strand of JBCJKH010030224.1, from coordinate 6,513 downwards.
TCATCTTAATATGATTACCAAGACCAAAGGAAAAACAGCTGTCGTGGAGTTTGGTGGGTACTCTGCCAGCAGTCAGAAGGGTAGGACTGGGTTTCTGCCATATCGGTCATCATTTATCTTGTAGTTAATTCCCTTGGGACACAATGCAGATACTGCCTCAGCTTTAAAGCAAATCAATTTTGCTCCTGTGTACCAAGCCACAAATATTTTGCTGGGGTAAACATTTTGCCCAGCATATGTGTGCTACTGACTTGGTGTGCACAATAGGAGGGAGGCAGGGAGGAATGGAAAGAGTTACACACAGCCGTTGTCAGTGGGACTACCAGCTCTGATCTAGGCTTTAGCCCTGTTGATCTGCATCAGAAGACTCGGTGCAGAAGAGCTGCAGGTACAAGAGCATGCAGCAGAAACTTTACATCTCTCACCCTGTAAAAGCTGTTGCAACTTAAAGAGGAACACTGTCCTAGATTGCTCCTCCTGGAGAAACCTGGCATAACGCCTACATTAAAAGTTCACACTTGAAGTACAAAAAAATTCCAATGTATTTTGCAGGAATCATTATTTTTTTAGAGCAGCTTTAATATTCTGTATTGTAGGAAAAGCTGCTCAGAACTGACAGCCAGAGCTGTAGCATGGATGGGGTTAGAACCTGAGACATGGCCTTAAAACATTTATCACTTCACTATGACTGCAGTATCAAGAAATCAATAGATGAAAGAACAGGAGGATACTGCATGTGGAGGATGTTCATTTCTAGAGCTGTCTCCTCCCTGCTTTAAGGCAGTTTTGTGACCTTTGCAGTCTGCAGCCATATTTCCTAAACTAGCATTGTTAGTTAATGTGCTCAGGAACAAGAGTATAGATGAACAATACTTTTAAAGACTGTTCTTTGAATCTCTATGCCAGAACTAAAGTGGTAAAAACAAGATGGTATTCTGGGAAGTGGAGTGTAGGAGGAAGAGAAATCTTACAGTTCTGGGTATCAGTATCACCATGATCCCCTAATGCTCTTCTAGCTGGTGGTAGATTAATGGCATGTATTTTAAAAATACTAAGCATTTCACACATAACTATACTTAGATCCACCACTACGTGAGCCTTACCAAAATGTAAGGCTTGATCCTACATTCTTAGGAGATCCAAAATGCCCATGGCATGAAACTTTGACCAGACTGCATTGATTAGGACGACTGTTACTGACCATGAGCAGACCCAGATTCCATCTGTTTAATGGGAAGTTCACAAGAAAATAGAGATTAAGTCCTGGGTGTATAAAATCATTCACCTCAAACACACAGACTGTCTCACACTCTAAGTTGCTGAGCTGCTTCAGGGGACATGGAGAGAACACAACACCAGAGATGGGTTTGTTGTGTCCTTTCCCAAATTCTCCAGAAGCACGTTCAATTTCTACTCTGAAATCCAAGCCACGGGGCTGTTTATGTGACTGATGGGAGCTTGCCGAAGAACAGGGACACCATGGAGATTTGCAGTTCCCAAGAGCTTTGCTGGAAACTGCTTTATTTCCATGTTTAAATCAAGAACTTAAACCTACAGACCCCAAAACCTCACACTCCTCTGTCAAAGCGTTCAATCTCATCTGATGACCCCAATGACAGCAATCCCATTTATGCTGCACATGCTACTCTGCCACTAAACGTATGCCTGGATTTTAATATTCTATCCACGGCAGCTCAGTCAAAAATGGCTCTGAAAGATAAAGTAATTGTCATAAACACAAATATAACAAGTTGCTAGGCTATTTTAAAGTCCTTTGGTTTAAAGCTTCTGAAGGAAGTGATGATCCATTTTTGCCTGTGTGCTTGCTTTGGTCATGCTCAGGATGGAGGAATTGCTTTGCTTCTCTGCCAGGAGCCTAACTGTGATGAGCTG
>JBCJKH010030222.1:0-10359 GCA_039877255.1 Loriculus beryllinus | reverse complement strand
TTTTGAGCATGCCTTGCTCTTGGTTAGCTTATTGAACTAATTTCTAATAAATTCTATCTTCAGTAATTATTTGAGGTAAGGGTGGATTGTGAATTTACAGCTAGAGTAATGCAAAATTATTATCACAGTATACAGTTTGCTAATGGTTTTTTCCAGTGCACAGACCCAGGTATCTTGGGTAGGAGCTTAAATGTGGATACAGAGGTGACGTCAAAGAGCTTGTGCTGCTCTGAAATGATGCCTAGCAGTTTCTCCCACTCCCATAGGCAATTACATACTAAATATTAATGTGCTTCTAGTCTCGATCAGTTCAATTCCCTTGGTTGGAAATTGAATGAAAGAAGGATAAATTATTTGAAAATTGAAGACATTTATCTATGACGTTTAATTAGCGTAAAGGGACTTCAGATCCATGAAATTCCCAGTGCAGCGTAAATATATGTACCCATCATTGATAAGGCTATCCATCAGCTCGTACACTCTTTTCTATTACCAGAAGCTTATCTTCAGATCTAGTGAAGGCCATTCATAAATTCATTTTAAAGGTATGCTCTTTGGGGAGAATATTATATGGTATAATTCCAAGCTCAAAATCAAGCTGTGATAAGTGCTCTCCATCTGACATACCAAGCTTTCAATCACACTTTATCACAGTTATGGATGTTGGCAAACGAACAGGTTTTTCTCAGAAACAATATAGATAAGGTGGCTGAGAAGGTGCAAAGAGTAATTTAGACCTGTAAGCGGCCTGGTGGACATTTTCATTTTCAGGATCCTTTGTTAGAAAAGGCACAGAAACCCCCTTACATTTAAAAATTACTTTGAATAACTCAGTAAGTTGGTTCTCTATCCCATATTTGTCTGCTCTGAAGTAGGCATAAAGGAATTAATGCTTTGTCAGTCACATAGGACATTGTATCAAAGAGCGCCTGCAAGTGTCAAGGAAAGATGCTAAGGGGAAAGCAGAAGCTTGCTTCCCTTTCCATTAAGGAGAAGGGGATGCTTGCTCATCTGCACTGAAATGTGGGCCCCGAAGGAAAAGCAAAGAAGTATTTTATTAAGCTGAACTGACCCTTGTAATAACATAGGTTGTACTCATGGATTGGTAACCTGGACTGACTCTCCCAGTCACACCTGCTGAACTGGGAGTTACTATTTTTTGCTTTCCACTTTCTCTGCATCTACAGAAGTTTTCTATTGGTACAGTAGCTTGAAAATAAGGCAAGGCAATATATTCTCCCTTTTATCTTTTTATATATATGCATTTTTTGTGTTTTTGTTAGAAAAGCAACTTTGAACCAAATTAAATCTTTTATTTAAATAGACATGAAACAGGGTTTGTGGGTTTTTTTTCTTTTTTCTTTAAATTAGAGTTTTTAAAAAAATTAGAGCAAGAAACCCAAGATTTTTCAAAGTTGAATATGAATCAGATGCTTCTGGGAAAAAGGTAGGAGTGGAGACCTGGGAAAAAAGGTTCAGACAAAAAATGCCTGCTATTTCTCATCCTTAAATCCAGTTTCCAACAAGATTTTATATAAATTCCTGTAAAAGATGCATAAACCTTCTTTATTTTGATTGCATTTAAACTAGGAATGCAGATAAACCACAGTTTAAGAAAGATTAAGAATATCAAGCTAAACCACAAATGCTTCCTTAGATAGCATTACCATTGCAATGGTTATATTAAATAATTTGTGGAAGTAGTTAAAATGTGTGGCCAGCTCACTTGCTCACCAGAGTACAGTATCCAAGCTGATACTTTATTCTTCTGTTAAATAAACAACTACTTTCTTTGGTCCTGTCAAAGCCTTTTATTCTTGACTAGTTTATGATCTCCTCTTCCTGTCATTGCACTTGTATTTCATGACTTGCATACAGCTATGTGAGAGCACTCCTTAATAGCAAAATTAACCTATTTACCGTGATGCTGTAGGTATAGGTAGAACCCTGGCTCTGTGCACCATGAGACGTTTTCTTTCCAGCCTCTTCTCTGCAAGCCAGTGCTGGTGGCTACATGTCCTCTTCTCTCAGCTGTTCCTGTTGCATCATCTCTGTGGATGTGCTAAGGTGAGAACCAGTCCTCACCTTGCCTTCATCTCTGGCCTCTGAAGCCTTCACCTGCCTTGCACTCAACCTTATGCTGCTGTTGATGAGGTTGTTTGGGGTTATTGATGCATGAATTTGGTTGGTCGATGGAACTCTGTGGGTTTTTTTGCCATAAATTTCCTTTCTTATAACACACGCATTTCAGATAAGCTTAAGCTGTGTCCTATGGTTCTGTTCATGGCCTCTGGTGCTCCTCCCTTTTTGGTTTTGTTGTTGTTTTCTGTTTTGTTTGGGATTTTTTGTTTTAAGTGTTCATTTTAGAAGAATTCTTTGGATGTTTTCAATTTTGTCTTGTTATTGGTAACCATTAATGTTTGCAAGATAAACTTTCTGAAATCATGCTTTCTTTTGAAGAATGTTAAACGTAAGTCCCAACGAATTCAGTATGCTTACTGTACTTTTGTACAGCACAAGGAAAGACAGATTCCTTAACATTAAATAGTTCAGGAGGTAACACTGCTTAGGCACTTGCACATAGCCTGCTGCTTCACCTGAGACGTAGTGGGGACTGCCAACATTGTTGCCCCTCTGGTACCCCTCGAATATGCTGTATCATTTAAGCTAGCTCATTGACATTTGTGTTATCAGCTCATGATCTGCTTTGTGCTTGCCAGGCAGAGTTATTGAGTGATGCTCGTTTTTAATAATGGTAGGCAGTATTGTTACATAATTCAGGCTTTATTATGTCATTGGTCATTTTGCAGGAGGAAGAAACTCTTATTTGTCTTGTACCAATTCATGCTATATCTAAATTTGGTCTTGGGAGACACTTCCAGCAACTGTGTTGCACTAGAGTTCAAACCAGCCACTCAGAAAACAGTCTGTATTGCTGGTAAGTGAGCCCAAACACTATTTTTTTTGTCTGTTTATTGCAGTCTGAGGACTAGTTAGCTCCAACTACAATATCTCAGAATTACAGTGTAGTAAGGTTGTCTTCTTACAGATGTAGGAAAAAGATGTAGCTTTCTGTATAATTTCATTGGGAAAAGAAACCCTGAAATTTCTCTAATAGACCCCAGAAATTCACATATATACATGTCAGAATATGAGGCAAAGAATGTCATCATCCAGCGCTTAATGGTGGTAGCTGTTGAGACTTGAGCCACAGGCTTCACCAGGAATCTGTATTCATACCTGGTTTTCAACTAAGAGGGGGGAAAAAAACTTAAAACCTCCACACTCAAATGTACATTGCTCAATATTCTGGTATTCCTGACCCACTGAAACTTCTCTAATGAGAAATAAGAATGAAGCAATCCATGGAAGTGAGAAAAACTTGATTTATGCCTCAGGAGGAGTGGGTCAATAGTCCCAGGCAGAATGCAAGTTTGAAATATGAAACCATCACGTTAGTGTCCATCATTGCAGACCTGTGGTCGTTTTTGAGAAAGGGACCTGCCAATATACTCCTTGTTCCTTAGAATTTATTTATAAGGAAAGAAAAAATTATAAATCACATCTTGGGAAAAATAAAACCAGAACTGGCTTCGCAGCCTGAATCAATGAGCAGTATTACTAGGTTACCTGTTTCAAAACCAGTATTGTTTTATGGCAAACGTGTATTTGCACAAAATCACATCAAAGTGCATTTCAGGATAAATGGGACTTCTGTATAATTTAAACAGGCGCCTTTCTTTAGACTTAAATAGGAATTGAATAACGCCATAGGCATTTCTATGTTCATACATGATTTAAGAATTAAGATGAATTACCACCCTTACAAATGCTTGTAATAAAGGCACTCAAGTCACGAGAGTAATCTTTTGTTTCGCATAAAGCTCTGTAATTGATTTCTAATTATTGATCATATCAGAATTCTTTTTATACAGTAGCAACACATGTAAGAGGATAATTTAGACAATATTTATATGTTATTATCAAAACCAGGTGGTATTATCTGTTTAAAAATACATTAAACCTCCCCCCAGAGAAAAAAAAAAAACCAAAAAACATTGTTCTTTACAGAATGTAGGATATTCCCGTAAGTGCTTGAACATGGTCTTCTCTTGATCATGTGGAGGTCAGAACTAGCACCTATTGCTTTAACATCATTTGGGAAAGATACAGGAAAGCATAACTGAGATTTAGTAGAACTTTGCTGTGTCCAGGACAATGATTTAGGCCAGTCATTCATTCTGTGTGTTAATTTACAGGCAGTACCTGCTGATGCTTTAATATTCTTGAACCATAGTTCTCAAAGCACATTGCTTTTTGTATTGGATTAATTTTAGGAGTAGATGATATATATTAACCAGACCTGATGGCTTAAAATGCAACTGCTATATTTTTTTTTAAAGTTCACCTAGTACAGGACTTTAAGCCACAGCAGCACAGGATCACGCTGTACTCCTGTGTTGTGGGACACAAGGCTGCGGGGGCTTTGGGCAACCAGCTCAGCTCTACCAGATGCCAGTTCCGTCGTCTTTTTGTTTCCCCCGTTGTCAGTGGAACCTGATAGAGCAGGATGATGATCCTGAAAGCTTTTTCTTGATGTCCTGCTCATTATCTGGAAAAAGAATAATAATAAAAAAATACTGTCTTGCTAAAGAAAAGCTTGTGGTTTTGAGAAGCTGCAGAAATGTTGAATCGTTTCTACGAGGAAGGACAAATCTGGATGGAAAGGGAAGAGGGGAAACGGGCAATGCCCACCGCCCGTGCTGAGGGCAGAGCAGGGACTGAAACGAGCTGTTCAAGGCGGAGAGAGAAGGGAAAGCAGAGCGGATCTTAGAGCTGCTTTTAGTTCAGAAGTGAGCTCCGGAGGAGGAGGGTCGGTACAGAGCTATTAACATCTAAGGAGGCTCATATGGAAATGTGGGGTGGTGTCGGGGCATCCCTGCGGGGGCTTTCGCCACCTCCAGTTTGTTCTGCGGGTTCGTTTTTAAAGTGGACCCGGGGGAGGAATTTTCCTGTACCATGCCTCCTAGCTGGGTGTGGGAGGTGTTTCGTTTCATCGCCATCTGCTAAGGAGGTGTTAGAGAACAGAAAGGGCTTTTTCGCTGTTCTATTTCAAGAATGGGAAAAAAGGGAATTTGTGTGTGTTTCTGTGTTAAGAGTTTGCAGTTTACAGTAGTAACAGCAAAACCCCATGTAAAGGCTGAAGAAATTTCTGTGTAATGTGAAATAATCATTATAGTTAATTCGTTTCAATGTTATTCAAATAGATTTTCTTTTCCTTCTAGAGTCATATTTTATTGCAGCCACAATGGATAAAGGGTTAACAATCAATTCTGAGCTTATATACTACTAATTTATTATTATTTTGAACTGGCACTGTTAGTTCACCACAGAAAGGGAATCGGAAGCAATCAGTCAATGATTCTAGTGTGCTTACTTTTCACAGGCAGCTGAGATAGAGGTTCCAGCACCTTATTGACAGAAAAAGATAATTTATGTCAGAGCAACTTTTTTCATACAGTTCCATTTATTTGCATTTCTCTGATCTTTCTGCTTCCAATGAATGTTGAAATGAAGGAATGACAACCAGTTTTAATAGCACTCATTTTGTCCATTGCAGAAATGTAACAATGTTGTAATGAAGTGGTTCATCCTTTCCTCAAGGTACTTGTTTTTGCATGTACTGCTGTGGCTATTGATGGACTTGTGCTGGTCACTCTCCTGTTTTGAAACCAGTGGGGTGTGGTGCACAAATGTGAACAGAAAATTATGGTGGGTTGCTAAGCAATTCCTCTTTTAAAGCATGGATGTGATAAAATTATACCTATGTTTCTGAATATACTTGCAGTAGACCGATATTGCCTTCCATGGCTAATGGAGTCTGTTAGCTCTCCAAATGGCGAAGACTATATAGTATATTCTCTGCTTATCTGACCCTAACTGATCTCTGAAAATCAGGCCACTGAATCCAGTGAAAACTTTATTCTAAACCATTTTTCTTTTGTTGCTATGTATGCCGTAGTGTATATGTGCATTTCTTTAGATGGTGCAGTACAGCAAAAATTAGTTCCAGCTCAGTAAAATCGGTAATATTTGAAATATTTTCATGTTTTTACTAAGATTTGGTTCAGCAAAACTTTTCTGTAGTTGCTGGAGTATGGGACTGACATCAACAGAGGGACAGATTGATAGTGATAAGGTTAATGCATTTCAGTATTTATTTTCAAAGTCTTAGCATCATCTTTGAGTGCATACAGAACAGAAGAATGTGCTTTTCCTGAAATGACATATAAAACACTGCATTGTCATGTTCTTATTTCGAGGTAAATATTTCACTGGATGATCATCACTTTATGACGCTAATCTCCTCTGGCTCAGTCCTGATTGCCAGGAGCTCTGGTTTCAAATGCAGCCTGTAGGCTAGAGATCAGCACTCTTGGGAAGCAGCAGTGTGACACTAACCCAGCGGCCTAAATGACATAGTTATTTCAAGCTTATGCACCTCTGAATGACTGCAGTAGTTGAATCACCATGTTTCCTCAGGCTTCCCAGCCTGATATGGAACTGACTTATGAATACCTATTGATGTGGATAACGTTGTGTGACCTCAGTGCGTACACATGTAGTTCTTTTGCAAACTTAGTAAAAACTCTGCTGCTTAGCTTGTTAAAATACTGCAGGAGCTTTAATCCCTTTGAAAAGAAAGATTCACGATCCCATCCTTGCCACTAATGCTGCCGAGGGAAAAGCTGAATCATGTGCATGATGTGCATCAGTCAGGTTTCTGCGTTACAGTCTGAGGGTTTTGTGTGTCAGTAGGTGTCAGCATTCAGTTACTGTGTAATTGAGCAGCCTGATTGAATACTCAGGGCAACATGCCTGCAGAATTAGTGCCAAGTACTCCGCAAACTGTGCTTTAGGGTAGGATTATTCAGCCAGAAGTTTCTAGACACACAAAGGGTGGAAAATACTTCAAGCCCTATTCACTGTCCAAAAATCTAATTTCATTACTGAAAATAATGCCCTGCTACTTCACACTTGTTTGATAACACACAGTGCAAATATAAGCATCTATCTGTACAGATTGCCTCATGTTTGGACTTTGACTTGCTTTGGTACAGGTGCTGCATGGGGCTGGTTATGGCGCATGGGGCTCCAGTCAGCAGGAGCTGGTGCCCATTTCCTGTGAAAAGCTGAGATAACTCTGAGTTGAGCCTCTGTGATAAGTCTTTGCCAATAGCTGCAAGGCACCCACAGCTGCACTTGTCTTTCTAACTGTGTTACAACCTTAATTTGCTCTCTAGGCTTGTAAATTTAGTTTAGCAATGTATATCATAACTAGCTTGGTGGCGATGCTGCAGTCCTATTAGGGTGGTGAGGATACTTCCAGAAGGGTTTACAGAGGTGTTTCTGAGCAGACATTATCCAGGAAAGTGGCGTGTTAGCACTTTCGCTCTCCTTCTTGCTGCCCACTCATTTTCAGGAATGATGCTCTAAGGAAGAGGAGCTCTACAGCTCTTCTGTAGTGCAGAACTTCAGTTCTGGGCCATTTGTGCAAGAAAACCATATGGTAACGTAATGGATCTGGAAATGACACAGATTATAGTCTAAGTACTGCTGAAAAGTAAAGTAATACATAGAAGCTTTCTGTATAAATGTGTACAGTACAAGTTGGGGTTTTAAAGGTGCTATGGTGGTTTACTCTTATATTATCACCCTGACTCTGCGCATGTAACTCCGCTCATGACCAGCCCTTGGTAAATGCTCCAGCATGGGACCAGAAGTGAGACCCGCTTCTTCGGAGATTGCAGTTTATTAGAACTAATCTGTCTGCTCTATGCAACTGACTTTGTGAGGAACAGAGAACCCCTCCAAATGAAGAGCCGGTGTAGCTCCTTTCATATCCACCCTATTACTGTTTCCTTCAGTAGATGTAGAGATTTAAGTTAAATCAGAAAGGCTCATATATGCTTATACTTTCTATTTCTTCCCTCTTCAGTCTGTTCCTATCCACTGTAACTGCTGACATCAGCTGAAATAGAAAAACATTATACTTTTTTCACAGACCTAGTGTGCAAATGACATTGGATTTGTAAACCTGAAGGGGCTTGCTTGTCCCCCCTAGACTTGTAATCTCAGAAAAAGTTCAACTTAGCTGCAAAATACAACTGTAAAAGAAATGTGTTATATTCCACAACAAGTGTAGAGGGCAGTGATCAGATGGCCCACAGTGGTGTCTGGGTCCTCTGCTCAGCATCATGAGCAGCAGGGTAGATCTGGTGCTGAGCAGCAGCAGCACCCAAGGCAATGCCTCTTATTCTTTACAGCTTATGGTCCAATTCAGTTAATTAAGGGTTTTTTTGTGTCTTTTCTTAGGAAAGTGTCCTGGACTGGGTATCACTTTATGCCCCATTTATTTCCAGTGATAAGGAGGCCTTGCAGGTTGAGAAATTCCAGTCTAGAGGAATTACCCAAAGTATATTACCTGCCTTTGCTGTCACAGCTCCTTCCATGCTGAGCTGGGGAAGCAGTTGTGGACTCATCTCTATTCCCTTGGTAGCCATGGACCGCTGATCCCACACTGCTTCATGAAACATAATTGTTTTGTAATGAACCCCTTTTTTGTGACCATGTCTTTGACATCAGGGATGTGACATGTCTTAGTCAGCGGTGTGATGCACTGGCATGGTGCTAGAAGCAGGGTTTCATCTGCCAGTTCTGACATGCAGCCCTGCCTGCGTGTCCCCCTTGCTTTGTCCCATCAACCTGGGTCTCAGATAATTCTTTTGTAATGTCATTAAAATCTAAGGACACACAGTATTGTTAATTATACAGCAGTGGTGATGACAGTACCTGATTTTTAATTATTATTATTGATTTAAAATATTGGTAATTTAAAAATAATTATTAAGTATTCACTGAGCATTCCTTTTAACCATCATTTTGCAAGAATATAGATAGTGCTAGCAACTAAATTCCTTGTAGGCTTTGTGAAACTTACAGGGTTATCCCCTTCATTTTATCCATTCAGCTTGTTTCTAATTCATTTTGCTTTTCTGTTTCTCTAAAGAATGCCAATTCTGCTTCATGACTTCATCCCTTCCTGGCTGACGCATTGATCCTTCCTCAGGAGGCTCCGTACTGTGCTCCTTGCTAGTTCAAAATTATATTCTAACCTCAGTATAATGATTTAATTTAAAACACCAAGACTTTCTCATTCTACAAGTTTAAAATATGCTAAATTTTGTTGTCTACATTCAGCAGTCCAACGCAAGCAGTGGTGAATCAGAAATACTTGCAATATGAAGCGGCACTTTTCAGTGGAATCATTATTTTTAGGAGGGAATATAATAATGCCGTATCTTAGAGTATCTGGACTTCTGTATTGAATTCTCTTTTCTAAATGCTCCCTGAGGAAGAGAAGCATTCTGTGATCACAGAAGTAGAAGTTGTACTGGATAGGGATGTTTGTCAAATTCAGGAGGCTGCTCCAGGTTAGGTATGTACCACTATGAATTATGCTATAAGTGTGATGGCAACTCTCTGTGATCCCTGTCCTAGAAGCAGCTGTTTGTGCCAGCATGTGGCTGCAGATGATCACATGCATCTCCTGAACTGCTCATCGGTGTGTGTGCTTAGGCAAAGCAGGTAAAGCTAGGACATGGTAAGGCCAGGGTTTACTCAGGGTTTAAAGTAAAACCCCATAATGCATGAGGCCTGGGAAGGGAAAAAGCAATTAGAAAAGTGTTGGAAGTTTTTGTTTTGGCGGTTGGAAGAATGTCTACTGTGTGGGTGTTGACCTTTCAGCAGTTCCTAAGGTGATGTGAAAGCTTTTCCTGAAAGGCTCCTCAGCCTTGCTTTCTGATAAAGATGGGAACACTTCCAGTTACCATTCACTTCTGGTAAAAATCTACTTATTTGCAGGTTTGGCAAATGCTTTGGGAATAAATTGTGTGCCATACAACAAATAACAAAATCGTGTTCAATGGAAGACGGAAAAGTGGACACTAGATTCTTTGACAAAAATGTGGTTTTGGATTATAAAATATTTTTCTGCTAAAGTTTTTTATTTGTTTTGGAGTTGCAACTAAAGCAAACAAGTGTGGGGTTTTGTGAGTTTTTTTGTTTGTTTGGGCATTTTGGTTTTTTGACTGTTTGGTTTGTGGGCTTGGTTCATATGGGTTGTCTGCTTTTACTGAGTGATAACTGCTTAGGCTTACCCTTCTTTACAATGTTGGATTCTACCTTTGAGAATGACAGCTACTGACCTTCAAACTAGTAGCAAGTGGAAATAAGCATTGGTTATAACAATCTGTAATCATCTTCACAGAGAGAGAAGTTGATGCATTTTCTTCTCAG
>JBCJKH010030221.1:0-12195 GCA_039877255.1 Loriculus beryllinus | reverse complement strand
GTCAGCGACAAAGATGTTGAACAAGACCGGTCCCAACACCGATCCCTGAGGGACACCACTCGTTACTGGTCTCCAGCCGGACATTGAGCCATTGACCACAACTCTTTGCATGCAACCATCCAGCCAGTTCTTTATCCACTGGGTGCTCCACCTATCAAATTGATGTCTCTCCAATTTAGAGACAAGGATGTCGTGTGGGACAGTGTGAAATGCTTTGCACAAGTCCAGGTAGATGACGTCAACTTCTCTACCCCTGTCCATCAGTTCCATAGCCCCATCATAGAAGGCCACCAAATTGGTCATATAGTCATATATGTCACATAGTATAGACATGCTCAGTGCATATTTAGACTGTTTCTGTTTATACTTTTTCTCTAGCAGCATTTTATATAAGTAAGCACTACTCTGCTTTTGTTGTTGTTGTTATTGCATTTGATGGCTTGTTACATCTCCAGGAATTAATTCTGCTAAAAGATCCTTCAAATCCAAGCATATATTTTGGGAAAATACATCCATTAAATGCATCTAAAAATAGAAGATACTTAAAACCATTGTTCTGATACAAGATAAAGCCTTCTATTTTAAATAAACACTTGTAGGGAGGCTGAAAGAAGGTGCTTTAGTGGCATTTGCTGTATAGTCTAATAGCAAAATCATTCTGGTTGGAATCAATTCCTTGTCTCTTCAAGCCACTGACTCACTTTTTCTTTTTATTTTTGATTTTAAACACCTCTACTGCAATAGTCTGCAAACAAAAATTTCTTTATACCGTGTTCTCAATGAATCTCCTTGTCTCTATCTCCTATGTGCTAAGTGTAATTCAATTTAGGTATTGAAATTCCTTTTGCAGTCAATGGAGGGAGATAAGCATTTTAGAAGGGCATTTCATCCTATTCTTAAAATCAGAATCTCACTCTGCAGTTCAGAGGCACAGGATGGAGTTCTTTTGTTCTGAAGTTGGGGCATCTGTATCTATGAGTTCCATAGACTCATAGAATCACAAACCAGCATCTGATCTAGCTGTCTAAATTCTTTGTATTGCCCATGTTAAAAAAAAAAAAAATAAAAATAGGGACTTTCATTTCTTTTAAAGTAGATTCCAAATAGGACAAATAGGACAGATGGAACAGGTGCTGGGTAGTAACTTTCCTCTCACTTCACAAGGGAGACGCTGGGCACCTGCCTTATGTGTAGAATCCAAAGACACCTAACACTAATACCTTCTATCATGATTACTGAGATTACGTCATCCCTTAACCGAGAGCTTAACTAATCTCCTACCCTTTGACATTTCAGCTGAGCTAAATCTGAAATATAGGTGAGATGAATCCAGGCTTGTGTGCTTCCCCATCCATACCTCATATTTACAGACGCTTATCTATTAAAATCCTGTTGAGCACTTATTTGATTCCTATATTGAAATTCTGTGTTCACGTTAAAATTTAAAAAAATACAGGTATTTCCAATGATTAATAGCCTAATTTCTAGCTATGAATGTAGATTATAAAGTACTTTACACAGGGATCCGTTCCTTATTTGTACCTAAATGTTCTAGTGGCTAGTTACACTTCACCCTCCCTCCTCCTTAGAGAACATATTTTCACACCTTTCCACTACACAGAAAGCATGTCTTCCTGAAATATTTTTATGATGTATGTATTCCTTCTGAACTGTATAGCACTAGGGAAAAGTCACTATTCTCTTACCTCTCCTTCACATGGTGTTAATTAGTGAATGCCACATGGTTCTGCAGTGTGACTTTACATCATTATTGTCTTTTTTGTTCCCTTGGAATGTTTGTATAGTGTGTAAACAATGAACTCAAATCCAGTACATTCAGTAATGGACCACCTAATGTAAGTGACGAAGGGTGTTTGGTGGCAGGGAGAGAAAGTATGTTTTATTGCAGCATCTCTGTTTTATATTACAGCCCCATCTGCCTATGCTGGACCTTTGGATGCCATCCAACAGTGCAAGCTAAAACAATGATCATTCAGAAAAAACTTCAGCAGATCAGCTAAAGAATCAGACCCAAACTAGATGGTGCTGTGAAAAATAAGTACCTTTTTCTCTCCCAGTTTATGAATAACTACTCTAACAATGACAAAAAATTGCATATAAAGCTTTTGCAATATTAGGAGCAAAATCTTCTGCCAGGGAAGGAAATCATTTACTTTACTTTTTTTAAAAAATTAAGTACAGTTTATTCAGACTGTCTTCATTAAACCACTTTTCCATGATATAATATTTTTTGGTATAAAATAATAATGTCAATGTTAGGAAAGACTTTTTTTTATTTAAAATCACCCATATTAAAGTGCACTCTGCATGTACACATATGTACGTCTGCTACTCTGATAATAAAGATATTTTTTACTTTGTGTATGTACAAACCACTACAATGTTTATATTTTGAGATATAGCTGCATCATAACTCTTTGTATAGAGGTTTCAATTGACCTCCCAGTGCAGATAAGCAAAGCCAATGAATTTCCCCATGTGTATAATAACTACACAACTGCCTGCCTTATGTAACTGTTGGTTGATTCACTGGGCTATCATTTTTCTCTTCTATTTCTTGTACTTTTTAAATTTTGGAGTTTGTTATTTGAAGTTCATTGTCTGTCAATTTTTCACAGACATAAAAATCTGGTAATTATTTAGTACTAAATACATTTAACCCATTTGATGTGATAATTAGATATGAAGTTAGTATATTCTCTGAATCTAAAAACAATGGGAGGAACATTTGTCTCAAATTCTTCTTTCTAGATCAGTCAGCCCACTAAATATATAGATAAATAACTCCTCATGCTTATTTACTGTCAAGTAACAGTATGTGGAAACTTTGCAAAGTTGAGTTATGAGATATAGTTGGATCATTTTGGAGTATTATTACTTTTAGACTGAGCAATCTAGCATTGTTAAAATATGATGATCATTTTTGCCTTTTTTCCAGGAGTTCAAGACAGTTATGAGATTTAAGGCCTAATTTTGTTCTCTCCCTATACTGGCATAAATCAAGAAGAATGCTATTTCATTCAGTGGAGATACATCAATGTAAAATTATATCATGATGTCCTGACATCAACCGTCACTTCAAAAACACTACCGATAACATTGCTTTATTACTATTGTTGCACTTGATATTGGTATTTTGATATTTCCCAAAAAAGCAATGACAGGATTGACATACTACTGTATAAAACATGTACTGTATATGCCATTATCCTAACCTTTTGGAAAATGTACTGTCTCCTGTCAGTAATCCTTTGGTAATTTGTCTTGTCAGTCTGGAATTCCAGTTCTACGGAACAGTTCTGCAGGACAGTAATGGGCAATACATTACCTGAATAGATAACTATCTAATAAGATTAGGAACCTAATTTATGGCCAGATACCACATGAGAAAACAAGGAGGGAGGAGGAAAAAAAAAGGAAAATATGGCAGCAATGTGATCACTCCTTTTACAGTTTAGTAGTGAGAATGACCTGGTCATTCTGAATAATTGAAGCTTTCTGATGTAAATAAATCATTATCAGCAGTCTCCATCTGCCTTCGACTTGCTTTATTTAGGGACTAGAATGAGAAGTGTGTTTGACCAGGTGGAGAATTTTTACCAGTGGAAAAGGAATTTTTTTCTGTCTTCTGATTTATCCAGTTGTCAATACTTGCTAGTCCAGTGTTATTAGCTCTCTTGCTTGCTAAAAGGTGGCAAGAGTAACGTCTTTTTTGTTTTATTGGTGTATTTTTAATTTTCTTTCTTCAATCCTTTCTCCTTCAGCAGGCTGGAAGATGTTTAATGTTATTCTGGCCTTTGCATGCAATACTGTGAACAGATTGGTGTTGTCAGGGAATTACATCCAATCTGTGTTTAGCTTTGAAGAGGAATTGTTTATGATTAGACGATTTACACTTGAAGTGGGCAGAAGATGGCAAGGTCTATAATTAGAAGGAGGGAAATTTATTTCCCAACAGCATGTTCCTCTCTCTGAGCAGAGCCCTGGAGTCAGAAAAGGGCAGATGTAAACACACTTCTCCCTCAAGCTGGCTGATTCTGCACCTGGGTTTGATTGAGCCCTGGTTGTTGCTGCCAGGAACAACAGTTGGACTTCAGCCTGGTTAGGAAAGGCAAATTCTGTCACCACTGTCTTCTTTGCTTAGCTTATCTCCTGTGTTTTCTAAAACATTTTGTTGAAGCACATCTGCCTCTTCTGACCCAGTTGGCCAAATTATGCATGAACTAGAAGTGGGACATTACCTGCTCTTGGACTTGAGCAGCCACAGGCCACTTGAAGATCTAAAAAGGAATCAAAAAGACCCAGAATAGCCATACTAAAAAACATCTGCCTCAAGATGAACAAAGAGATATTGTCAGTGCACAAACTTTCTTCCTTAAGTCCGTGTAGCTGTATCCCACCCCTGTTCTTCTGCCTGTAACTCAGCATATGCATCAGGGTTGTGGCTCTGCCAATGTGTCTGTGCCAGTACCCAGTAGAAGACAGTGGCTACAAGACATATTACAGGTATTACCTCCATGTTTAGCAGTCTTTAGCAGCTTAGAAAATATGTTTCTTGTCATGGCAAAGGGCTCAAAATTCCCACTTCCACACTCTATCAAGTGCCATATTAGCTTGTTATCTGACTGCCTTATTGACATCTCTGTTAAACTTATAGACGTCTTTGGAGCAAAGTGTCTGGGTCTTTGGAGACAGTTTTTTCGTAAAGCAACATTACCCAACTCCCATGGTCTACTTTGCCATTCCTAAGAGTCTCCTAGAGAGGAAACATAAAACCAGCTTCTTTTTAGGAGTATGTCAATAACTTAAGTCAGCTGTGTTTCTTCTTGAAGCAGTGCAACTAATCCACAACCTATTTTCGTTATCTATTTTAGAAGCTCTATACCAACTTTTAAAGCTCAGAATTTAGCTCAGATAAAGTTTTTAAGTAATACAGTTGTCTTTTCACAGTAAAATCACCTCCAGCTAAATTTATTCCTTTTCTGAACAGAAAAATAAAGAATAAATGGCAACTAAGAGGACTTTCTTATGGACACAGGTTGTTTTGATTTGATTTTATCATCCAGGAAACTGTTTCTTGCTGAGCTTTTTTCCTTCTCCCTCACTCTAACCTTGGGAGACTTCAATGTTTTTAATGTATTAAGAGATACTTAAGTGTTAAGAGAAGGATGTATGCTGCCAGACTAAAACTCCATATCTAAAAAACCTCAGCCGATCTTGAATACTTCTAGTCTATATGATTTCCCAGCCAAGCCATAGCTACTGTCATCCAAGAAGCTGTTAAGAAAAAAGAGATAAAAATGACACAATATTTTTTTTAACATAATCACTTCATGTGCATCTAGTAAACATGGGGGTTTTGCAAGAAATGATTTTTTTTGCAGCCCCCATTTAACCATTTTTTCAGTGCTTACCCTCCCACAATTTCCCACAGAACAGAGGTATTGTAGATAATTTCTATAGCTCATAATGGATTTTCTGCAGAATGCATTATAGCTATAAAAGGAGGCTGATTATATTCCATTGTGAACTCTTAGCGAGCACAGAACAGCTGTTTACAGTGTCTTCAGTCTTCCTGTGCTCTGCAGTAGGAAAGAGCTCCCGGAGTTAACTGACATCTGTATTTGACCAGTAGCTCTAGTTCAAGAGTGCTGCTAGAGCTCATTGAGTCTGAAGAAACAAAAGAAATAGTTTTACAGAGACTACCAGCTTCAATAAGCCAGGAAAGGACAGGTTATTTATTAAAATGTGTACCTTCAGAAAAAGTTGCTGATATTCTTTCTAAATAAAGGGCACATAGAGACTGAAAAAGGAGGAAATAGAGTTAATATAGTGACAAATCAACAAGAATTGAACAAAAAAAAGTCTATATCTCAGGAAAACAGTGTGAAGAAAATAGAGGGGAAGTAGTAGTAGAATTCTTTCAGTAAAGATTGCACTGAGGACTTGAATTTGTTTTTTGTTCTCAAAGTTGTTTCACGGGTTGAAAAAAAAACCCAAACAACAAAAAAAAAAAACCACCCAAAACCAAAAAAAAAAAAA
Source organism: Loriculus beryllinus (assembly GCA_039877255.1). Classification (NCBI taxonomy): domain Eukaryota; kingdom Metazoa; phylum Chordata; class Aves; order Psittaciformes; family Psittacidae; genus Loriculus; species Loriculus beryllinus. The sequence continues at coordinate 6,132 of JBCJKH010030221.1, read as the reverse complement.
AAAAAAAAAAAAAACGCAAACCAAACCAAACCAAACCTAAAGAAAACCACAAAACTCCTAAACCAAACAAAACCACAACAGAGAAATGAAAAGTGGAGAGATTTTAAAGTATAAGGTTGTGCTGGGAATACGTTATATAACAATATAATACTAGAAATTGTTGCAATGATAATGTAGCTAGAGAATTGAAAAATATCTTTCACAAAATCCTCCAAAACCTGATTTTTTTTTAAAGTTTCTGTGGCATCTGAGCATTAAATCAGGTTTCAAAGACTTTCATGTTCAATAAAAAAAAGTAGATTTCAAGACAAATAACATATCAGTTCTGCTAATAGTAATTTAAATTCTGTATTGCTTTTCATACTCTATTAAGTGACCCAAACTTGCCAGCAAGGGCATTATTTTCATAAACCTTAAACTTAGGCTTTTCCTACCAGCAAAACTGGCTTAAGCATCCTGATTTTTATATCCTCCTGTTATTAGATTAAGAAACATACCAGAACTTCTCAAAGGACAGAGCCAGATTTTTTTTAAGATATGTAAAGAAAGAGATTTCAGAACTAGTATATATCTGACTTCTACTAAATGCCCACCTGCATCTTTAGATCATTGATTTGAAAATATGCTGTCTGGCAGCTTCCTGACAGAATGTTTTTCTTCCTCTTGACACATCACATGATGTGCCAAGAATAAGATAGAGACTCTGATTTTATTTATTTTATTTTCATTTCATTGTTTGACTGGTGCCAAATGTCTGAATCCTTCTCTGAGCCCCAAGGGACTCTTTGGGTGAGTGACAAACAAGCTGAGAATACAATAGAGCCGCAGGTCAAATGCAAAAAAAAAAAAAATAAAAACAAAAATGCAGAGAAGTCCTGAATGTCACTGGTGGTTTGATTTTTGTTTTTTTATGGTTGTTATTTAGCGCTTGCAAGCATTCTGGATCCAGCTGATTTGTGCTGTGCTGCAGGAAATGGTCCAAAAGCTATTTATCACCCTGTACCACGGTGTGAAAATTAGTTCCCTGATATTAAATTCAATTCTGTAGACGTGAATTTTATAATACGGACAGATGCAGCCATGACACAAATGGTGGCTGAGGCCCCACTGCAGGTACTATACCCTGCTGTCTTGTTCTCCACCAGAGCCCAGGCTGTGCCGCATAGCCCCAGCCACAGCAGGCTGGCTGCTCCATGGGGAATTAGCCTGCAGCTGGCAGAGACACAGTACCCACAGCCCTTCTGGCTTCAAGGCTGCTCTGTCCCTCTCTCCTGCCACAGTGCTGGCACCATTTTGACTCCCAGTACAGCACCAGAGATTCTCTGCAGAGCCAGAAACTACAGGGATGTGCTGAGTGGACAGACTGATGCCAGCACCACAGCAGAGGAGAGAGGACTAGCATGAAAGCAAAAACCTTTGTGGTCTGCCCTGCAGATCTGTGCTTGGCATTACATATTCAGTATCGAAATGCCTGGTGAAGCACAGGTCACGTTCCTTAATCTAGGCTTCACTTCAGCTAGCTGATTAAACATATAAACCAAACAAGTATTTCCCTTGATTTCTATTAGATCATTCAATTTAAACCTAAGCAAATGCTAATCTTTGCTGAACTAGGGCCATATCTGTTCCATAAATAAAATCTATGACTTCATTTGAAAAGACAAAAAAATTAAAGAGACGGCTATCTGCCATAATGTATGAGAAGAGACATGCTCAGACCCAGGATTCATCTCTTGTGCTTGTTCTCTGTAGGCTGCAAACACAACCTGAGCTGCTAAAATGACAAAATCAAATGTAGCATTTCTGAGGTAAGACACTCAGCTGACTTCTGACTAATTGTAACTCTCCCTCTGGGAGCTGGGGCAAAATCGCAGTGGCCAAAATGAAAATCTGAGCGTTCATTCTGCATGTGTTATCCACCTGCAAATGAAAGTATTTGCTTTGGCATTTGCCAGTATCCTCAGCTGTGGACCGCCCTCAACTGCCAAAGACTGAGATGCTGCATATTCCGCTATTCTGAATTTCAACAGCACATTTTAAAATGACCAACCAAAGGTAGAAACTGTCTGAAATCTATGAGTTCATCTTGGACTCAAATGCCCATTTTTGAATGGAGAGTCTAACATTTGGTTCATTGGTATGGTTGTCATGAGAATAGATTAATCAGTGCTTTTGGAGTGCATGCCATACTGCTGAGCACCATAGAAATGCCTGTAGCTAAATTTTTCAAAAAGTAATTGTCAGCATTCTCTTCACATATGCTCTGAAAGCTCCTAAAAGCCCTTTCTGACCCTTTCGTATTCAGTCATTTGTCTTGCAAAATCGGCTGCTTACTGCGTGCTTGTGTAGTGCCATAAAGGATTGTGATGAAGCTCTAACTTTGAAGAATTAAAGAAAAGGTGTCATGTTCTGGTTTTCTTTCAGAACTGAAACTAGAATTAGATGGGTTAAATTGGAAAGAAAAATGGTTCAATGAAACACAGGAAGAAATCTCTTTTAAACTAAATAATAAGAAATAGAATGTTATGGTATATGGCCATGAAAAGGATCAGAGGGCTGGAACATGTTTTCTGTGAAGAGAGGCTGAGAGTTGGTGTTGTTCAGCATGGAGAAGGCCCTAGGGAGACCTTATTGTGGCTTTTCAATATATAAAGGGGACTTATGTGAGAAATGGAGAAAGACTTTTTACCAAGGCCTGTAGTGACAGAACAAGAGGAAATGTTTGTAAACTGAAAGAGGGTAGATTTAGTTTAGACATAAGAAATTCTTTATAACAAGGGTGTTGAGAAGCTGGAACAGGCTACCCAGAGAAGCTGTGGAAGACCTATTGCAGGAAGCGTTCAAAGCCAGGTTAGATAGGGCTTTGAGCAATCTGGTCTAGTGGAAGGTGTCCCTGCACATGGCAGGGGTGTTGGAACTAGATGCTCTTCAAAGGTCCCTTCCAATCCAAACCATTCTACGATTCTATGATTCCATGAATGATAGAATCCATTTGATGAGCAGAAAGGACCAACAAGATCATGAGCTGACTTAGCAAAAACCGGGAGCTCAATACATAATCAAAAGTCATATAAATAAGATAAGGCTGGAATTCTGCTTGGGTAGGGAACAGCTGAGTAGATAGTAGCCTGAGAGTTGGACATGATGGCACACAAAAGACAATGAAAGCAAAGTACTTGTGATTATATTTCACCTGCATTTCTGAAGATTAGAAGTTTGGAATAGATACCACTTCTCCCTCTGTACATTAAGGAGCTTCATAATAGGAGTTATTTCTCTGAGGAAACAGTGAATTCTTCAGTAACATCGGAAAACAGAAAAGTACATTTAAACCATAATTAAATTCACTTTTCAGTGAAATACTTAACAGTATACAGTAGAAGTAGAACAATATCAGAGAAAGCAAAAAATGTCTTAACCCAACTGCTCACTTCAAAAGGATGTGAAATAGTATAAAACACCTGAGAAAAACAAACTAACAAACAAACAAACAAACAGACAAACAAACAAACCAAAGTGGAGGGTTTTTTTCTACAATATGATCCTTTTGTCAGCAAGCCTAGTCTCACCAAGAAGAGTCTGGCTCAGTCCTTCTTATTTTCTTCCATGAGGTACTTATAAACATTCATCAGATGTCTCTGAGCTTCATCTACTTTAGGTTGAACTGACCCAGCTCTAACAGCCTCTTCTGGTATAAGAAATGCTCCAATGCCTTAATCATCTTCATGATTCTTTGTTAGGTTCATTCCAGTATGTCCATGACTCTTGCACTAGGAAACCCAGGTATGGGTATAGAAGTCCAGTTGTGTTTTATCAGTGAAAAAGACAGGATCACCTCTCTTGACCTGTTAAAAATGCTCTTTCTAACAGAGACCAGGACAGTGTTGGTCTTCTTGGTAACAAAGGCACATTGCTGGTTGCTGTTCAACTTTATGATCACAAGGACTCCTAGTGAAAGTTGCTTTCCAGTCACTCATCCCTCAAAATATTACTGATCCATTGACATATTCCTCCACAGACGCAAGGGTTTGTGTTTTTGTTTCACTGAACTTTGTGAGATTACTTTTTGTTCATTTCTCCAACCGGTCCTCTGGCAGCACAACCATTTGGTGTTTCAGCTAGTGTTGCATCATCACAAACTTGTTGAGATTATTCCCTGTTCCATCATCCAGTTCACTGGTGGTGATGTTCAATAGTACTGGCTTTGGAACTGACCCCTGGGATACACCATTAATGACTGGCTGCTCGTTAGACTTCATGCCAGTGATCACAACTCTTTGAGGCCAGGAGTTCATCCAGTTTTCAGTCCATCTCACTGTCCACATATATAGGCTGTACTTCATTCAGTTTGTCTATGAGGATGTTATTAGAGATGGTGTCATTCCAATAAGACTGCAACTCAGCAACTGCATGCAGACTTCTAACTCCTTCTGTTTGTTCTCATGCTTCCCTCATCAGGATACAGAAACTTTAGATAGGTACCTTGTGATGTTGATTTGTCAGTCAAAGTTAGGTGTACAATGTACAATTAGAACCAATAGCTTTTATTAGTGTAGAAATGGTATCAAATGTGTTTTAACACAAAGAGTATATGGCATGGGGAAGAAAGAGGCCAGCCCAAAACTGATGCTGAGTTCCTATATTATACAAGGGAAACATCAGCCCCAGACATGTCACATTCTAACCGTGACTGTTCAGACTTCACCACCAAAACTCAGGTGGTTTCTTCTCTCTTCTCTAATGGTGCTAATTGCATTCACCTACAAAACTTGTCTTGCCAAGACATCCAGCACTTGTGTAGGATGTAAGAAACGAGGATTCAAAAGATCTTTTTTTGTTTCCTACATCTCAGGAAAGTGTCATATGAATTATTCTGAGTCACTCTTAGCCTGCTTTGTTAAAGCTATTCATTCACATGTAATCGTTAATTATTCATTGGTCTAGAAACCAAGTATAGGCCAGTAATTAGAAACGCCATATCTCAGTAACTTCCTCAGTTACTGGCTGAGAAATTTACTCAAAACAGAATTTTAAAAAGTGAGAGTGAAAAGATCCCATTCCTTGAGACCCCCATTCTCTAACAGTACATTAACATTTAGTGGACAGTGTTTTCCAAGCAAGTATTCTCATAGTATTTTCTAGAAGTGCTCAGATTTGAAACTTTGGGGAAACAACATGACAACAGGGTAAAGCAAATGAGATTCAGTGTTCAGCTGAATAGTAACCATTCAGTTTTCCATTTTGTTATTCCAAAATTTGAGTAGAAAGGTCAATAAATGGATGTTGAGCAGATTTCAAAGGTAAAAAGATTGAATTGGTGATATTTTACAGAAAAACGCTCTGAATTGGAAAGGCTGAAGTTTCTTCTAATTAATTTGTTAAAGGCATAAGAAAAATTATACAAGGATAAAAATAGCCATTTAAAACATTCTTAATTAAAAAAATGATAAACGCACATAAAGCAAAAGGGTAAGCATTTCAGTATTTTCATATCAAACAAGAACGTGTACTTTTTCTGGTTTTTTTGAGTTGTTTTTTTTTTTTTTTTCGAACCAAGTCAGGAAGTTTGGAATATTCTTTGAAGTCACGATAAATGTGCTGGGTATTTAGAAGAGGAGCTTTTGATATGTTTATTGGTTCAATGTCTTGGGTAGTTTTGAATACAGTTGAATACATACTTTTTCCTTTTCTTTAAATAAACATTAATTTTAAATAACCTTTATTTCCATTTCTTTGGAAAATTCAGGGGGAAGATCTTTTCTCTAGCAAATATAATGCTAGAGGTGTATAACTTAGACTGTATACTGATTTTCTCAGTTTCATTCTTTGTGATGCTTCAATAAAACTAATTTATCACTTTTTTTTCCTGCTCTTACCTAGATGTCCTCCTGTTTTTTCAATTAAGTTAGTTCACACAGATTCTTCATAATCATACCCATGATTGGCTTTCCCTCAGGTATAATGGCATCTGCTTTCTGGTGAATGTTAAATAGCACAATTATATTCTCAGATACCATAAATGTCTATTTAATTCCCTAAATTGTCAATACTATTTGTAAAGGATAAGTGAAAAGAAAAATATTTGCCCTCATGGTTTATTTAGAATGCAAGCTTCTAGTGTAGTGGGCTGTC
>JBCJKH010030219.1:22685-50635 GCA_039877255.1 Loriculus beryllinus | reverse complement strand
AAAAACTAAATTCAAGTGGTGATGGAAAAATCATAAGAAAAGCTGTCTAGATTCCAATGAAGTCAATATTTCTCTCCCTACCAATTAGAAAGCCTTACTGACAAGTTGCCTGAGATGAAGGACATATTGAACAATTTCAGTATTCATTTACTTGGAAAATCATGCAAGTTTTCAAATAAGCAAATATTTCCCCTGCTCCATTTCAGTTTCAGTAGCTGTGATACGCTCTCCAGCAATAATCTTTTTAAGTGGGTGAAATCAAATTCCTGAACTCATCATATTGCCTGTAGAAGCAATCACAGGTGAGCACTGAGATCATGAGAAAGAAGTAAGAGAAGTAAAAATAGGGGAAAGGAAAATATTTTGGTCAGAAATAATGTTATTATTTAGGTTTGCTTGCAATAGAAGCAGAATATTTTATTTTTACTTTGTAACTTCCCCAAAGCACTATGCCTTAAATAATTTAAAAAAAGTTAATCAGCATCTTACTAGTACAGCATTTGATTGCAGTTGCGGTTAGGGAGCTTGTTCTTTTCGAGGGGTTCACGTTCTAGGGCTTTATCTTCTCATAATGCAGTGCATATTCCCCTCTAAACAAACTGCAAGGTGCTTTATAGAGGCCAAAAGATAACATAAGTACACTGTAAGACCTGCATTTCCTAATTGAAAATAGAAAAAAAAATTGAAATGTCAGTATTTTTATATTTTAGAATTTAAAGTGCAATGAAAAACCCATGTTCTACTTTGCTTTATCATCTTGTTCTTAATAGCACCTACTTTACCTGCACAGAAACCACAGTTCAGACAAAAATATTACAACAATTCTGATGAATTTTGGTTTCTGTGGTTATTAAAAGAAAAAAACATAAGATTCTTAGCTCTGTCAGCAACTATGATGGTTTATGAATACAAGGTTGATAATAACATTAATTTATTATAATTAACTACAACTGCAGCACAATATTTCTTTTTGGAGTTTCTGTGTTTCTTTACAGAGTTTGTGGTATAAAATGAGGGTAATTATATCTACTTCCTTTGTAAAGTGATTTGTGATCTACTGATGAAGCTAAGGAAGAGGTAAGTATATTACTACTAAATCATTCAGCTCAGTGTATTAGTAATGCAATTATCTCTTCATAAGCAAGGAAAAGAGTGGCTTCTTTACTCATGAACTGAATTCACAACATGATTTCAACTGCTGCATCTCACCATTTAACTGTTCAAATCTCTAACTTATGGTGCATTTAAGAATTCAGGTATTTTTACTGTTACGGTATCTTAAAGATATTATGAGACTAATAAAGCCAAAAATAAAATTCCATCTATATTGCCACTCTAGGTATAGAAGAAAATTTCAGTAGTACTTGACTGAACTAGAAGCCTATTTTCAAAATGTGTTCGCAGAAAAATCCTGTTTTAGGTACATTGAAGACAATGAAAAAGAGGTTTACCTAACTTTAAAACTCCCAGTTCCTAGACTGAAAACAGGAGCTTCCAGTAAGGCTGCTTGGTGATCCCCTGGCACCACTGACTTGATAACTGCTTTGTGTCAAATACTTAAGCACAGACCAGTTGTCTTGAGTGACCATCAGGGTCTGATAGGCATGAGCTCTGTGGCCACCACATAACCCCATCATCAGGGTTAGAGAAAGGTATCAGTGAATTCAGCTTGGACAGTTTGTTCTCATCACCTATTACTGTAAAAACAAGCAACAGCAGCAGCTCTCTTGTCCTGCACAGACTGAGTTTTGCACTGCCAGTGACGAACCCTGGTTGGGATCAACTATCTGAACCATACAGCAGCCTTCCCAGCCACCTCCACTCAAATGTGAGCTGGTCTAGGACAGTTTTAGTGTTTCAGTCATACTCCATGTTGCTTTCAGGCCAACTTGCCTGCACATAGTGCACACCATAGGGTGCAGTCCCTGTATTTGGAAATTCACCCTCAAATACTCAGAGGATCTACAGTAATTCCTGATCAGATCTAAAGTAACTGAGAGAATAGTCAGGACCCCATTTGCTCAAAAAGCAAATTCTACATTAACATATTCATGACATTGGAGGTTTTTTTATCATACCACAAAGATGTTTCAGCTAACTCAGATGCAGAAACCATTAACTTCCCTAAAGCTTGTTTCTTTTAAGGGTTCATTTACTACCACTTTGTAGATATGCTGCCTGCAGGTCTACCTGCAATGATTCTTGTTTTGCATGTTTTGTGGAGTTGGAGAGTAAACCATAAATCAAGTAAAGCAAGAAGAAGGAGCATATTTATTGGCACAGCTTAATTTCATGATCTAAACTTCACTGTCGCATGATAGACCTCCTAAACACTGAAATGACGTCTAATCTATCCAGTCAATAGCAGAAAAGTAATTCCTACAGCTGTCTGTGATTTAAATAAGCCAGTAAGCTATGACTTTGTTTACTGCAGCAATGGACACAACTAGCAGTAGCTATTGATGTTTCAGCATAAGGTCAACTTCAGCATTAGCAGCACAAGACTTTAAAAGAACAAATTACTTTGGATTACAGATTCAAATGATTTATTTAAAGTTCTGATGCCTTTCAAAATGGTGTTAGTTATTAAAACATGATTTACATTCTGTCCCATAACAGCCAAAAAGGGTAGTAATAATACACCAGACTTAATACTATATTTATCAGTTTGCTCCAGCAGAGTAAAATAGAAAAAAAAGATGGCTAATCACGACTTACATCCAGTTCTTAGTGTTTGGGCATGAGATTTAAAAGTGTACTGGGTATTAACTGTGTCTTCATATACTTCATGACAATTTCCTGACACAAGTTGACCACAAATCATTTTAAGTCACAGACATTTATTTAATGGAAAACTGACAAGGGCAAGATAAATCTCTAAAGGAGCAGGGAGTTTGAAAATTGAATTTTAACTGCATTGTAGGTAATAAAATAACCTTCAGATTGCAGGTACAGAACTCCACAAGCCATGGGACAAATTAAATAAGAGTGCTTTGATTCTGCATCAGTCAAAATTAGTTTCCTTAAGAAAAGAAAGGGGAATGTAAAATTTAGGGGTTTTCCCCTCCTCTATAGTTAGAAATTATATCTGAGCTTTTTTGTTCTCTGCAGATCTAGGATAAAGAGAATTATTCAGTGACATTTCCTGGTTTTGAAGAATACTTTCTAAGTGTTGAATATTAATAGTATATCACTAACATAGCTCCTTCCCAAAAGCTTTTGGAATTTTGTCAGCTATTCTTCTGAAAATAACCAGGTCTCACAGATCCCCTTAGAACAGCAGCAAGTAATCCACTGTCCCTAGAAAATGATGCATTCCCTTCTCTTCCAAGGTGTCGTTCATTATGAAGAGCGTGTTCTTCTAAATCATCTGTGTTCTTTGTGGATACCGAGCCAAAAGATCTCTTTTTCATTACACCAACAGATGAAAGCAGTGCAATTAGTGCATCAGCTGCAAGGAAAAGCACACCCTCAGGAAGAAAGGGGATATGTGTGGTTGGTCTGGGGTGATTTCTGCCCACAGTAAATCTGAAGACTGTACCTTGGTGAAGTTTTCCTTCTTCACCTTCAGCATCTAAGAAATGTTCTTGAGATAGATGAGAGCAAGAAGAAAGTACCAGCAGGTTTGCTAGATCTCCTTTACAAGTCAGTAAGAGATATTCATACATTCATTTCTATCTGCGGCCAATGCTCTCTCCACACCAGAAGCTAAAATAGTTGTTTAGGGAGAGCTGTGAAGCAAGAACAAGCAGGGTGTTTGCTCTTGAAGAGGCACCGTATCTCAGCCGTAAGCCCACAAGGGTTTTGAACTTCTCCTTGATCCTGACCTTCACAGCTGCCCTTGGCTACATCCAAAGCTCACTGAAGGGTCAGAACCTTAAAGACCATCTAGAAGACTGAATGCATTTTTGCAGTTATTTAGTGTATGTGATCAACAGCTAAATGAAATAAGTATGTTCAAAAGTCATTCTCACCTTCTACATATGCATTTTTAAAATAGCTCTGTAGAATATTTATTAATATCTTCCTATAAAAGACCACCAGAATTATATTTTCTAGCTTTTCCTAGAGAACATCCGCAGATCTGATAAACACGATGTTATAAAATGTAATAAAAAAAAAGAGTAGTGCTTATAAGGATGAATTTCAGACCTTTGAATGCCTTTTATCATCATGAATTTTTCATCTTGTTTTCTTCCAGATTTACCTGATATTAAATAAGCAAAGTTTAAAAACTTGTCTTAGAGTAACATATTGAGAAACTTTAATATCTAGCTCGGTAAGGTTTTCTGTACATAAATCTTTGAGGCATGTTAAAATCAGGGAGTTTTAACAAATGTAACAAAATAGAACAGTACTTTAAAATTTCTAGTTTTCATGGATTATGACATCTATATAAGACTTTCTCCCAGCTGATTTTAACTGTTTCTTTTTAATTACCCTTTCAGGTTAGAAAACTAACACTTCTAATAACTCCTGGGGCTACCACACTGATATAAGGTACTCACCAGGCTGAAATCCAAACAGTTTTTGCATTGCTTACATATCTAAGTCACTAAGTGGGGTTAAATCCCCACTGCCAAAAGAACAGACATGTTGCATTTCTGTGCAGTAGCTCTATCAAGTCTGAGACATACCAATAAGAAGGTTAATTTCTACACATTCACAGTTCTCAGATACCCAGTTCCTCTGCATCTTCAGAGTACTCTGCATGGTGAGGAGGAACACCCAAAATCCCTTCTCCTGTAGTTGCTAGGCAGAGGCAGCTACAGGTTTAACAAACTGCATGCATCACATTCTCTGAGGCTGGATTCATATGTCTGTATCAAAGCAAACATTTCTGCTCTCAGGGACTATAGTGTCCTCTAAAGGGAAGCTGTTGCTAGAGGGTCAGGCTTAGATACGTGTATAGCTATTACACAGGTACCAGATCTCCATAGGAAAAAATCCTGTAGGTCTGAGAGATAATAGCCCAGTTCACCTAAAATAAGTGCCAATAAATATTAAACATTAACTGGTAATTTTTTCCTCTCAAGTCTTACATGTATGCACTTTTAACTACACAGGGCTACCACTTACATGATCAAAAATATACATCACAGTAGATAACTCACAGCATAAACTAAAGAGGTTGCATACGGGGTTTACAAATCACCATGCTAATTGGAAGCAGTAAATATTGTAGTTAGTAAAAGGAAACTTCTCTTTTCCCAATCTGCATTCAGTTCCTAATTAAAGACTAATTACAAATCAGCATTCCACTTAATAGTATTGTCATACTCTTTTATTCAGAGGCTCTTAATGTATTTTAAAATATTCATATTTGGAGCAGAATTCCCAGAAAACCCTGCAGTAATATGAGCATATTGTTGTCTTAATGATATCTTATAAACTAGCTTGAAGTATTTTAGAATCCATGATTCCCAAGTCACCTTAGGACAGCATTCGATACTGAAAATATCAAGAACGCACTAGCTATATATGATATGACTGCTCATTCTTCACCTAAAGAATGAGCATTTCTGGGTGCAGAAAACATAATTCTGATTTTTTTTTGCTATGCTGGTTATGAAGTAGACAAATACCTAAACCAGAGCTGTGAGAAAACAACAGACTTAGCTACTTGGTCACATTCCTGACACTTGACAATCAGAAACTGATTCACCATTATAAGATCTTTCTAAAATACTTATAACCTTCTATCTTAGCAACACTGAGCCTGCTCGCATTCATATCTAGTACTTTTGCTGATTTTTCTCTATGTTTTTCATACTTGGTCACCCCTTAATTACCTGCCTAAATTAAATAATACATGGATTTAGATCCATGTGACTATCACTGGCCCTAAGACACTTGAAAATTTATTGTAGTAATTATTTCTTATTTTATCACTGCAAAGTGTCTCAGTGAAGTAAGGATGTAGATAAAATGCTACATTGTCCTTAAATACTGTTTAAACATGAAAGAGAGGTGTAATTTCCTCCTGATATTACCTAGTAGAGAATGGCTCCTTTTTGCTGTGTATCACTACAACAAAGCATTCACATTGACAAGCCTGAAGGGCATGAGCTATGCCAATGAACAAATCATTGTTGTGCTCACTGTTATTATATACTGCAACAGCTGTAAATAAGCTCACATGATGATTTTCTGTATGGCACCTATAGCAGATAAAATTGTATTCTTAAACATTAGGTTGTAAAGCACATTTAAATACAGTCTAAAGACTTCAAAGCTAGAAGAATAATCATACAGAGCTTGTTCAATCTCCTATATAACATGGGCTACAGTTTTCCCTGTTTAAAATCCACTGCTGAATTGATGCCTTTCTCTAAAGAGCTGGGAGCTAAGTGTGATCAAACTATGGTATGCCTGAAGTGGGACCTTGCTGTTTCTGAAGGAAGCATTCTTGGAAAATATAACGGTTTCACAGGGACCAGCACAGCCTTCCTGGAAGGTCAGAATTCATCTAAGAACTAAACAACAGCCTAAGAAAACTTTCATTTTTGTTAGTACATTATCTTTAGGACAGTTGAGAAACAATTATTACCCTTAACTTTAATAGGACCACTTCCATCAAGTTCAGCATGGAACAGTGTAGCCATAGATCTGTTATTCCCATAACAGAAAAGTAAGATAAGAGTTAAGAAAACATTTACTAAACCAGAAAAGAGAATATTTACCACCATAGCAAGAAACTTCTTTTTAGTATAACAGTTTGACATATGTGCTGCGTAACATAAAACTGGTATTTCAAGATATTAAACAAACCAGTTCTTCTCCTGCTATTAACATATATAATAATGATGTCAGAGATGGCATCAGCAGCCACAATAAGAAAAAAGTAGGAGGTGGCTTTTAGTTTTCTTCTCAGTTTTACTAGGTGGCCTTTTAACTGTGAATTGAAAAAAGAGATGATGAACACAACTAGCTTTCCAATAAAAAAGCAATGCTTTTTATCACTATAATGTATATTGCTACTGGAAAAATTCTACAGATTAACACTATATTCACTGATGCAGATATAATTATATGAAGTATGCAGTATTAATTGGGGATGAGTCAAAAATACCTGAAACGTCACTCATGTGAGAGTTAAATTTGTATCAGGAAAGTTTTAATTCTGTACCAGCAAGAAAACATATTATGCAGTGAAATAAGCCTAGTATCAATGAGGTATATAAAACTTCAGGAAATAATCCAGTACTTGTAGACATCTTACCTAAATGCCTAAGTTCACTTAGCTGAAACCTTTATTTAACAAGTCCTATCACACCAATCCTAACAGGACATCCTTGGGAATCAAGCTTTTAGTCACCCAACTAAGATAACTAGTGGAAATTATATACATGCACTTTATTTTTAACATTTCTGAAAAGAATATTATTTGTTTGCTTATCTATGAAAAAGTAAAAATCTGAAGTCACAAATCCATCAGAACACACAGTTACAAAGCAGATGATTGCAAGAAATATTTCCACAATCTAAAGATACCAATTACCAAAGATCCTAATATCAAGCATACAGTTTGACCCCTGGAGGCTACAGGATAAAAGCCAGCCTATTGTGCACTTAAATTCAAAGAGATGCAACTGTTGCATTTTCCAAAAGCAGCTGAAAGAAAAATCTTGAAATCCCTCAACAATGCTTGTGTTTAAGTGAATAAATAAATCAAGGAAGCAACTAGTTCGATTGGGATTACAAAACCAGCATAGAAGACGACAAATTCCAGTCCAAGAATTAACATTCTGTTGCATGTCGAAAGGAAATAGCCATAGCTTTACAAAATTAAGAGGAATTATGCAAATAATATCATGAATATCAGACATATTGCACATTGAAAGTCACATGAAATGAGAAAAAGGCCAAAGAATGTGTATGCTGATTAAATGCTTAACTTTCACCTCTTCAAGTAAAAGCCAAGATAGGAAGCTGCAAGAAGATTTACTATCCAGATGATGGATTTAATTCACATCACTTGAACATTGCAAACCTGAAAATGCCAATTTTATTTCCATCAAAATTAGCAGAGATTTAAATTTTCTTCATTCTCGTTTTCATTTAACTAAAGCTTTATTTCTAAGCATGTCTAGAACTACTTCAGCCTTTTCAGGGTTGGGCAGCTAGACTCAGTCAAAACTAACACTTACTCTTTGGTTCTACGAATAAAGTTCTATTTCATAGAAAGCAATGAGTGCAAAGCACTCATATTTTACAAAGTGTTGATTTTATGAAAAGGCATTAAAGAGGGGTTTTGGTTGTGGTTTGTTGTTTTTTTTTTTTTTAATTTATTTATTTTTTAACAAGAATGTATAGTGTAAAATTCAGTGGCAGTAAGGGTGGTGTGCGGAGAAATTCTCCAAGAGGGCTTAACACTAAAATCCTAGCAATTAGGAAGTTCAAAATGATGCCCAAAAAAGAAAGGGGAAAACAGATGGGGAAAGTGTGTTTCATGATAAAGAACATGATAATGAATATGTTAACATTACTAGATTATTAAAATTTTTGGTATAATATAAGTATCATAAATCAAACAGTGCAAACAAGAAAAAAGAATAATAATAAAATTAAGAGGATGCTAAATGTCAATTTATGCATGCAGTCAAGAATAGGAAAGTAATTTAACATATCAAAGAAACTGACATACAAGACTGAAGTTAACAAAATCATTTTTTTTAAATCAGGAAAACGAGAATAAATCAGGTGCTTGAAGGCAAAAATAATAATAAAATTCCAGTAAAATACAAAATGAAATACTAAGAGAAGCTGAAATATTTTCAGAGAAGCTAAGATATTTTTAAGATGATGAAACCATTAACTCAATTTTTTGAAAAGGACATCATTTTAACAACCCATATCTTATTTTTTAGAGAAGCAGAGAAGGCAGGTGGAAGAGGAGATGAATAAGATGAATCTATCTAAATTCCAGTCAAGCACTTGATGTAGCAAGAACAATTCCCTATGGGTCCAATATCTCTGACATTGCTCTGGTGATTTTAAAAGCTGTAAAAGAGGCAGAAATGGCCTAAAGCATACATCAGGCATAAAGACGGTGAGCTAATAAAATGTTGTTTCTTGTTCTGGCTTAAAGAATAAGAGTAGTATGATTATTTTGTCCCTAAGTTAGAGGCAGGGCAGTTCACTAGTATTGCTGAGTATGGGCTGCACAAGCATCATGTAACACGCTAAGTTACATCATATTTTAATCTTAACAATAATTTCCAGCTGCTATACATATTTCTGCTAACACATAATGAAATCTTATTCTTAAAATAAACTTAATTTGCTTTAGAAATGCATACTACTAGGTCAAATATTAGCAGGCAACCAATAATATAAAATACGAGCTAGATACCTTAATGCTCATAATATCTAGTTCTAGTGAGGTTTTACTTTAACAGGTGGGAAAATTTTAAGTAAGTGTGAATAAAACCCAGGAAGTCAATGAAATCTAGTGGTAAGTTTATCACCAAAGGAAGGAATTTGACCTAGAAAGATTGGAAATATAAGCAGAAAATAAACAGAGCTGGAACTTGGCATGTAGAGAGTGTTATCTGGGTAGCAGCCACAGCAAAGTAAGGAAGAAGTGGTAAAACATACTTTTAAACCTACAGTTAATAATGTACTGTGGAAGCAAAATCAGAGTACTGCACATACAGATGTCAGGAAGACATGAATGCCGTGCAATCTTTTGTAAACTGCTTTAACAGTAATATATTTGAAATATTTCCTTTAATTTATGATTTCTCAGCCATTTCCCCCATCAGAAAAGAAAAAAAAAAAAAAAGGAATAAGCTATTCTGAAAATTCAATTTACTTTAAGTCTTCAGCTGTGTTTTGACAGTTCAACAGCAAATATAGGTGGAGGAGCAAAGTAGCCACGCACAGAGGAGAGAGGACAATTATAAGCCAATAGAAAAAAATAAATAAAGAGAAATAGAATTACAAGAGAAAGGTGAAATAAGACGAAAAGTAAAACTTAAGTTGAATGACACAAGAACGTGCCAGCTACAAAATGCATTGTATTTCTTTTATCAACTGGACAAACGAAAGCCTGTATCAGCACAAATGAAAATGGTCCAGCTCAAATTTCACTTCATTTTGCAGCTTAAAATTAGAATCATAGAATCATTAGGGTTGTAAAGGATCTTAAGATCATCTAATTCCAACCCTTCTCCCATAAGCAGGGACACCCCACACTAAACCATGTCACCCAAGGCTCTGTCCAACCTGGCCTTGAACACTGACAGGAATGGAGCACCCACATCTTCCTTGGGCAACCCGTTCCAGTGCCTCACCACCCTAACGGTAAAGAATTTCTTCCTCATATAAAATCTAAACCTTCCCTGTTTAAGCTTTAACCCATTACCCCTTGTCCTGTCACTACAGTCCCTAAATGAAGAGTCCCTCCCCAGCATCCCTATAGGCCCCTGTCAGATACTGGAAGGCTGCTATGATGTTTCCATGCAGCCTTCTCTTCTCCAGGCTAAACCAAAGAAGTCAGATAGTTGTACTTGTTCTTCAAGTATTTTTTTTACTTTTTCCCCCAGTTCCTTGCTTTTCTTGATATCCTCACCAGAACTGCAAAGTTACAGAAGCTGACCTATGTCTTTTCAGGAAACCATTCCGTGTTGTCTTGGACTTCATGTCATGTTCCGTCTACGTATTCTGTGTATGTGGCACTGAGCAAATCTTTCTCTTTGAGAATGTGGATGGTATTATTTTGTTCACATCTTTATTTTCTTTGCATTGCAGACTTGATTGCTACAACTCTATTTGCAATCCAGTTTTTCAGCTTGGAAGTATTTATCAGGTGGATCTTAACTGCCCCGTAAAAGTACACAGATGCTCTTTTTTTTTGCTTTCCTTTCCTTCCCTTTCCTTCCTTTTTTTTTTTTTTTTTTTTTTTAATTTGAGACAAATTGGAGAGTGGAGAAAGAACAAGAAAAATATTCCAGAAATGAGGAGAATGAACTTACTGTGAATAGAGTCCATAGAAATTATGCAGTTTGTCTAATTGGTTAAGGAGGCCATTACCATGTATGATATCTTACATTAAAATAATTAGGAAAGCTATTACTGGAAAGGCAGATCAGTATTATAACTGATGGTACAGAGCACTTACAAACCGAAACAAAGTAACTCTAAGAGACTGCATGAGACTTATGGCAGGGAAGGAAAATGTAAGAAGGTCAACATTCTGTTCCCCTTTATCCTTAAAAATGTGGTTCAGTTGGTCCCTGTCCTGCCACAGAAGTCAATATGGGGAAATAAAACCAAACAAATTGAAAGCATTAAGCCATTGCTGGTTTAGCACGCTGGTTGCCTGTTGGTATGATGACTCTACCTTCCCATGTGATAGATAGAGCTGTCCAAATTTGTGTTCTCTATGTGCAGTTTGTTTGGTTTGATGAGCTGTCAGATTTAGATTTAAAATCTCTACCATCACTATCGCCCTGTGCTACCTCAGGTCCTTCTTATTAGGATGGTCGGGCGTACTCATTCATTACATTTTGGAAGGCTGGTTTATAGTGACAAGAGGACATTACTTATGGCTGTGTTTAGTCAGGACTCTTTGCTGCAGTATGAAGTGTTCATTTTGCAAAATTGCAATGCAGGTTTGGCCAAGAGCTCTTACCTCTGCTACAGCTCACTGAGTCATTTGCATCTTATGAATTGGAGCCCTAAGTCATGTTCATTTAATCAGTCGCTCCAGTGTTAAGTACTGATGAAATCACCAGATGATTTCTTTGGCAAAAGGCAAGTCATGCTTTGTAGCTCTGATTCTGTATACTTTTCCCATGGGGTATATAAACCCTGCTTTTATTTCATTCCTAAATAATTCTTTTGCCTGATTGCAAGGCTATGAATAAGGTCAACAGTATAGGTTTGTTTTTATTTCAAATGCTGAAGGAAGCTGCAAAGGACATGTACAAGTAATAAGGAAAGGAGAAACTGATCAATTGTTTAAAAATAAAATTGCTATGATGCTTAAAATATTTTCCTTTATCAAAAGTTGACAACCTTTTAATATAGTGGAATTCCTTAAGTTATAAAACAAATGTTATTTTTTTTAAGAATGAAAATCCAGTCCTTTCTCCTGCTGTTTGTGTACTTACAATCTTTAAAAAAATTGTAGCCAGTTTAAAGCACGTTACTGAATCAATACAGATACTCCTGTAGTAGGAGATTGACTTCAAAGTGGGATGCTGCTTGTAACAGCTTCACGCTAACTAGAATGTTACTGCTTTTTCAGTGAGAAAAGTTGCAACTGGTAGCTGCCTTTGTAGCCCACTGACAAGGGGTTTGACTAGTTTTGTTTTGCATACCACCCACCCTGCACAACGTCTATCAATATGACTCTGGTAGGCCAGTTTGACTTAATGCAGAGGAAGACTTGCCCTGCCTCCCCCCCTTGAGGTTATTTTCCTGTAGTGTTAGCAAGCTGAAGGGTCTCAGGAAATTATCAAATGAACATCGGTGAAAAAGATGGCTGTGTGTGTTTGAGGGGGATACACCACCACATCACTCTTTCAGCAGAAACAAGTAAGTAGAATATGTAATGTGTCTCTAAGTACTCTGGATTTTACCTCAGTACAAATCTCTGCTTCCTAAAGAGAGTTCCCTTCTAATAAATCTTCATTTGATTCTGTGACCAGGTATTCTTTGTGCTTATGGTAGGTTCTCCCACGTTGGCATTTGCATTGTGGGATGCCTGACAGATACAGGTGTGGTATCAGCACTTCACGTCCTGGAATCCTCTTACTTTCCACGATTGAGTGCTCTTTTTTGCTGCTTTCAAAGTCTGAAAAGGTTGTCACAGATAAAATCAGGCTCTGTGTTGCACTGAGCATAGCTGAGAATATGCAGTGGTTGGTTTACAAAGCTCCAACTGTGGTGGTGTGTTGGTTTAGTGGTCAAAAGAGGATGAGGGCCAAGCAGCCAGGGGTTTGCAGGTGGGTTTTTGGTTTCTTTTTCATAGAAACCTCATAGGAATTTTACCCGTACAGAAGGAGTCCATGGGCAGAAAGGGTAGGTTATAATTACATGGCTATGCCTGTGACTCAAGTTACTTAGGTTTTCGGTTTAGAAATCTTGAACAAGGAAGGTTATGTATTTCTGGCCTACTGCCAGAAATTTCTGGCCTACTGTTCAATAATGGGTTATAGCTTGAAGACATAAATGAGAAGCATGGGACAGAATACTTGTCCAGGGAGTTATATTTTAGGGAGAAAATTTATTATGGAGAAATGTTCCTTTGTTTCTTTAGGGCTTTTTGTTTGTTTTAAAAACAGCACCTGTAGCTGAACAAGTTCTTAAGTTACGTACTGCGGCAGCTATTTTGTGAAGTTGTAACATACCCAGGAAGAAACAAACTATGCTTGAGCCAGAAAACTATTGGTGTTCTTCTCTGCAATATTTAAGAAACCTTTGCCCTAAATAGGGGAGTAGTCAAAATAAGGTTGCTTGGGATATTTGGTGGTTTGATTAGAGAGCAGTCATAGTTAAGAGTTTCTTGGCAAGGTGTGTGAACTCACAGTGATCATCTTCTTAAAGTTGTGTGATCCTTTAAGTGACTTGTGAAAAATGTAGTAAGATTTTCATGCACCCAGCACTCTTCACTAACACCCCCCTTCCCCCTCCTTTGTCATTTCCCTGTAAGAATAATCTGTCTGAAGTCAAATGAGAACACTTCAGGGCATTAACTGTTCCAAATTGTGCAGATTCAGTAGTGGATGTCTAGTAAAAATCATGCGTAGAAATAATGTAGAGAGGAGAGTATATGCTGATACAACATCAAGAAGGTAAGCAGAAGTAGAATTTCAGAGTTTAAGAAATGACCTTTGTTTAACAAGAAACCTTTGTAGTTATGCATTCTGCATCAGAGCTGAGCTGTGCAATTGCTGGCCCTGCTTCTGGTTTGGGAAGGAATTGTTTCATACTATTATTCTGTTGTTTTCAAAGAAGCATAAAGAAAAGGTTGAAGTCTTGACAGCTGTGACAAAGTCCAGTGCCATAATGTGTCACCAGATAAGTGATACTGTATAGTCTGTGGCAGTCAGCAAAGCATAGCAGCCACTATTTATATGTCAGCTTTAAAAGAGAGAAAGTGTTACCCGAAGGGGAGAGAATATCAGAATTTGACAGCCTGGTAGACATCTGAGGTTAAATGCCATCTTTTGATTAGATTTAACTTACATATTCATTTTCTGTATTGAGATTTGAAATTCCAGCCTTTAAAAGCTCACTTTCTTACCTTAATGGCACTTAAAAACATTGTGCCTAGGAACAGAGTTTTCTGCTAGAGCAGGTGATGTTAAAGGTTAGGTCATAATTTTCAATTTATGACTTACTGTCTAAATATATAGGTGCATATGCAGCAAACAACAGGAAAGAGGTGCATCTTGATAATTTCTTAACCTTAAAAAAAGAAAGTTTACTTTCAGTAATAATTTTTATATTACTTGGATTCCTCCTTTATTATACCAAATGATTTTGATATTTCCTAAGCTTGCTGTTCTTTGTAAGTTCTTGTTTCAGTTTAAAACTTCAAATTAAAACCTTGTTTGTATGTCTCCATGAGCAGCATACATAATGCATGGAAAGGAACTGTGTAGGTATTTGGGATTGTTTTATTTCTTCTCTCCCGCCTTCCCTATCATAAGTTGTTTGTCCTTTGAGCATTTGTTCCTGTTTTAACTTCGTTACCACTTTATATCACTTGGAATGGGAGGGAGTGAGTAAAGCAGAGATACTTCTATAGTTATTGTAATGGTCTTAGAAGAATAGAAGTTGTTAGTCTTCAAACAATACTTTGTTTATGGGAAGCAGTATGCTTTCAATCAGAGGCACTGTGTTTTCTTCTTCTCAACAAAATCATCAGCTTGTTTTTTACATTCTGGTGTCTGTGAAACTTTCCATTGACATGTGAATTACAAAGCTTTGATTATATGACTAAAATGATCGCTTTCTGTGACAATTAGTCTTAAGTGTTGAAGAGACTAAGGTTGATAATGCCCTGATGCCATTTCATCCATCTGCTATTGGTTTTGTGTGAATTTGGTAATAAATCCAATTATTTTCTAACAGTTTTACTTGAAAAATAATATGCTGTGCTTTTAAAGCCACAGTTTCAGAATTTTAATAATTTTAATGTAGAAACAGGTAGCAGTTGTCTGAAAGACAGATTCCATGGATGCAGGGGAAAGAGGGAGGTAGAGGGCTGACCTGGGACCTTCTGTTCCTTAGCTAGTAGTGCAAGTAATGTGCTCTCTTTCCCTCTCCCTCTCTGTTTTCTCCTTTTTTCTCTGCGTTTTGCCTTAAACACAGCACACAAATTTAACAGCCAGTCACATCTGATGCCTGGATCCTTAGATAAGGGGAAGAATGAGCCATGCACAGGAAGGTGAAGAACGGGCGTTTATCTCCTTGAGTTTACTTCAGCCTGTTCACTGGTCAGGATATGGGATTTTGGAGGATACTGCATGCTTTTTTGATGCTTTGCATATTGCAAAGACACTGCTTTATGTTACTTTTTTTTTTACAGCCTCCCATTCATGTGCCTGTCATAGCTTTTCTTAGAAAAGCATTGTCCACTGTAAAGAACCATTTGTACCTTTTAAAAACAGGCATATGATATATGAAAGGGGATGCGAGTTCATCTAAACCCTGAGTATGTGATGTTGAGCTCAGATCTGGCAGTTGCAACTTAGAAGATAAATTTTGGACGTTCTCTGAATACCTTTATTTTCTCTTACATGCTTTGGCAGCCAAACATATCAGCAGTGGGCCAGACGGTGTCAGAAAGGGAATAGAGAATAGGACAAGAAGGGTTTGATATGACTTGGTCTTGAGTTTAAAAGCTTTGAGAAGCCTTTTGAAACATTGGTGAGCCTGGTTTTTTGAGTATTGTCAATTCTGGTGTGTTCTTCTCAGGAAAAATGTTAGCGCAGGTAGAGAGGGGTTGCTAAAGTAGTCATGGGATCAGCTATCTTACAGGGAGAGTCTGAAAAGATTGCAGCTTCAGCCTGTGGGACCAGACGGGCTGCACCCTTTAACGTATGTAATCCAATGGCTATAATTCTTGACAGAGCATGATGAGGTGGACAGTAAAAAGTGCTCAAAATAGCTTGCATGCTCTTCTTAAAAAGCATGTCCTGCTGCTGTGGACCACTGATCTGACTCAGCAGCGTTTCATATGTTCTTAACAGAATCTCACAGGTACTTTTCTTGGACTATGACCTGAATATGAAAGTTAAGTAAATCATTACAATACTTTTATGGATAGGTAGTGGTTTTTATAAATTGAGAATTTGGTTCATAGCTTTGAAGAGTCAAGTGATAACTTAATCAGTGTTACTTTATAGGGCGTTTGGTGACCTGTTTTCTCAACTGCAGCTGTGAAAGTTATTTCTGAGTTTCAGTTAGTAGACTATTGCAAGGTAAAATGCAGTGAGGTACTACCATGAAAAATGCTACAGATTTGCATGAAATTAATAGGACCTATTTTTTTCTCTTTATTTCTTTTGGATAGGTCCTTATTTCACAGACTTTTTGTACAGTTGTTAGTTCTGAGGTAAAAACCTTCTCCTCCTCCCTTTATCTTTATTTTTAACAGGTTCTTGAAGATGCAGAGGCTCAACATTTGTTCCAGTCCATTCTTCCTGATATGGTCAAGCTGGCACTCTGTCTCCCTAGTATCTGCACCCAGGTAAGCAAACTCAGCTAGCTCTGTGGCAGACTGCTTTTCTGCAAACTGCAACTAATAGCTAAGGTCAAAACACCAGGATTGTGTCATGTTCTTAATAAAAGCTAGAGTTTTTGTGTTGAATTTAGCTGAGGTCTAGGGAGCAGAACAGACAATGCACATCTATAATGATGCAATAGATTGTAAATATATCTCACTGTCATATTTTTAGCCTGAACTTCGGTAACACTTTCTATATGTTGAAGTTGCTTTATGCTTTTCTTAAATGAAATAACTATGCAACCTTTCAGATTTGAAGATGATGGTGAACTGAAATACTTAAATAATCTTAAAGCATCTAATTTTTCATTTTAGATCTTTTTTGATCCTAGAAGGCAGTATTTTCATTAAGCCTTCACATTTTATCCTAGTTGGAGCTTTGCAATATTTGTGCATATACAAACCTTAACTAATTCTTCGTGATTGTAATGAGAATTGGTGCTGTAGGTAGTATAGCTGATAAAAGTGAAGAGGGACTGATCAAGTACGTGTGGATGTATGCTGGGTAACACATTAGCAGGTTAAGGACTCGAGTTTGTAAGCTCCTTTGTCACAATTTTTTTAATTGATTTTGTTGGACAGGGGTAAGGAAAGTCTCTCCTTACATTGTTATGCTGCAGGAGTCCTGCAATAGATATATAATTTCAAACAGTATGAATATTTCCTTAAAATTCATTTACTAGTCACTTGATGGGAGAACTTTTTGAGAAAGCGACAAAGTTTCTGCACAGTCAAGCACAAGACTGGCAAGTTCACGAAGTAATCCCTTTTATAGAGATAATGTACTGTTAGGCAGTATAAGATTATGAAGAACATTGTTGGACTCATTTTTTGGTTAGACATAAAGCTAAATTTGTTCCAATATAACAAACTGTCCAAAAATATTCCATTTTTATAGGCGTGTAGCACATATTAGAAAGCTTCTTAGACTTTTTTCACCCCCTCTAGCTGTGTGCCTTCAGACATTACAATAGAGCTTATTAATTAAATAGCCAGATGATGGAATGAGAATCAGTGAATGTGAATGCAGTAGTTATAAGAATGATGGAAAACTTGTTTGCTTTGTGGATTAAACAGGGCTGTATATTCAGTAGTCTAAATTTGTGGCAATTTCTGTATTCACAACTAAAAGGATTAAAATGTAGCTGCTAAGCTCTCCTGGAGCTAGGCTAATGGTGATGGCTGAGAATACTGGGAGAAGTGAAAAGCCTGTTCTTTCTCCTGTCAAGTGGCTTTATTGTAACTGGTACTGGACTTCTCAGCAGTCAGATTGATATCCCTCCCCCCATCCTGTATTATGATGTATTTTTGAAAATAAGTAAAATGCAACAGATGTGGTGAGTAAAAATTCCGTATCAAGAGGCTAAAGCCTGATAAAATGGAAGATGTAGAACGCTTCAGGGGACTGGGTTTTTTTAGTTCCCCCAACTCCTTTGTTTCTTTTTATATTAAAGAAACCCTGACTAGACTCAGATAAAACTCCTAACTTAAGACCGAAGTGAAACTGAGCTTTTTGTCCATACTGCATATAGAAATAATAGATAATCATGCCCTTTCTGCAAATAGTGTTATTTCTTCAAGTAGGATGGAAAAAAAAATTCAAAGCAAGTCATAGAGTGGCGATCTGTACTATGACTTCTGCATTTCTTTGTAGAGTATTAGGCATGGTTATTGCAGCTGAAAGCATTTGTTTAGGATTCTTAAGTATACAGCTATTGAAAGTGGGCTTTTACTTCAGGTTTTAGGATTGCCCAAGATTTGCAATGTCCCATCTATATTTTCTTCTCTCTATTCCCCATGGTTTTGTTTGATAAGTTCTGTTTTCTTGGTCTTTCTTTTTGTTATTGATTAGAAATCTGTACTTTGTCAAGCAAGCTTTTCCTGAATTGTCTTGAATAAACTGTTCTTGACTTTAATGGTGCTGCTGATTAAAGGGTTCACCCATTGCCTAAATTACTCTTGCTCTAATTTAACAAATGTAATTTTGTGCTCCTGGTTTTTTCATTTAAAAACAGGTAAGCTAATTATTTTTCTTTCTCCTTCCCTCCTTTCTGTCCTGCCCCTCCCTCCCCCTCACTTCTTTTTTTGGTAGCCAGTACCTCTACTGAAACAAAAGATGAATCACTCCATCACAATGTCACAGGAACAGATTGCTAGTTTTCTAGCTAATGCTTTCTTCTGTACTTTTCCACGTCGCAATGCGAAGATGAAGTCCGAATATTCTAGTTATCCAGACATTAACTTCAACAGGTATGGCACCCTGGAGTAAATGAAACTGATAACCCTTCAATAAAAGTATTATAGTTGTCGTTTAGAGGAGAAACTTGCTGTTTCTTTCATGTTTCTGTCAGTAATTTCAGTAGTTTGCTTTCTTTCTTTTTGCT
Organism: Loriculus beryllinus; assembly: GCA_039877255.1. Classification (NCBI taxonomy): domain Eukaryota; kingdom Metazoa; phylum Chordata; class Aves; order Psittaciformes; family Psittacidae; genus Loriculus; species Loriculus beryllinus. The sequence goes on along the minus strand of JBCJKH010030219.1, from coordinate 31,504 downwards.
TCTAAATGACAAGAAAACTATGCAACTTAGTAAGAAGGGATGTTGTGCACAAGGAAGATATGCTTAACATTCCAAATTTTTCTGTTTTTCATGCATGCATGTGTGCAGACATGTTCTTGCTCTGGCATAATTAGGTTGAAAGAATTCCCAACCTCCTCAAAAGCCATTCATCTGCAAATGGGATATTTCAGTTGTGCTTCAAGTGTTCTGTATATATATTTAAATTCAATGTCACTGTTTCCCCAGCCATGTTTCTGTTGTCTCCTTTGTGTCAGCAGTCATGACCTGCACATTAAGTCAGATCAATAAGACTTCCTGCTTCAGCATCCGTACAATCTCGTCATTTTAAAGCAGTTAGTTGCGTGTTAAAATAAGTTTGTCCTTTTCCTATAACTTAACCTAAAAAGGTTTCAAGAACACAGTAAGAATTTAAAGATATATTGATTTCTAAACGAATGCTTAATCTTTTTTCCTCAGTGCTACAAAACTTATATAACTTACAGAAATTTTTCTTCACATCTTTTATTTTTTAAATATGCTTATTTCAATTTTAAATGGGGGAAGAGGATGAAGACATTTCCTGCTGCAGAAATATTTTGGTTCACATGGACTTGAAGATAGGAAATGAGAGTTTTTCATCTGGGCACATCCATACAAGTCAGTATAGATCAACCTTAAGCTTATTAGGCTGGAGCTTGGATCGATTATGGATTTAGAGTTTTTCTTATTCCTCACAGCATATGTAGTATATATGCTCTGAAAACTTAGATGATATACAAAAATACTGTTACCTGTGATCCAGCACACTCTGATATGTGTGTCATAAGAGCAGTATTAGACTAGAACTTCCCAGAATAAATTGTAAGTCATGCCCATGGGCTAACAACAGCTTTGGTGCTTGCTGTCTTTAAGGGCTGGGACAGATTTCTCTATGCTGTGTATTTCGGAAGAGTGACTCTCTTGGTATTTATTCCAGTAGTGCAGTGGGTTACAGAAGAGAAATGTGGGTGGGCATTACTGTACCATACAATTCAGCATATTTTTCCACCATTAGTTCATAAGAACAAATAAGTGAAAAGTGCCATCAATGTATAAAAATTATTTATGTTCAAAGCAATGAAAGAGGACAGTAAAGTTCTGGAAGGAGTTCTCTTTGGCTGCACCAGCTACATACTTCTAGCTGAATTTTATGGCTTTTTGGTTGGTTGTCTTTTTTTGTTTTGGCTTTTTTTTTAAAGTACTTCAAGGTACCAGTTTTTGTTGTGACTTAAGCATATTATAAATTGAGCAGTTAAATTCTTGCCAACTATGGAATAAAATGCTGTAAAATCACTGGAATAAACTTGTATTCTCTTCTGTGAACATTACACAGCAATGTAAATTCACAATAATGCAGTGTAGTACTAGTGATTAACTTGGGGCATATTATTTTGGGCTACTTTTAAACAAAAAAGCGTTGGCAAATTGTTAGGAAAATAGTTTCCTGTCATAGACTTAAATAACGACCAGTATATACAGGATTTTTTGCCCTATTCCAGTCAGTGCTCCTTTGTTCTCTGACTTGGCTTCCTAGTGCTATCACTCGTAGCAAGTTCCAAAAATGTTATTTAAAAGGAGTAATACAGCAGACAACCTTCAGGCCTTCTTCTTGCATTACGGATGGGGTAATGCTCAACTCTTAGTCATATAGTGTAGAAAGCCACTTTTACTCATGTAAGTGCAAGAATATTATTCCCAAAGAAGGGAAGCTGATGTCCTCTGGTTCTTGAGGATTAAAAGTGGCTCTTCTTCAGTGTTTTCCAATTTAGGTGATTTTAATATAATTAGCTTCCTTTTTCAGTCCTTTTTTCACTTAACCATTTGTTGGACCAGAATCATCACACCACAAACCCCACACCTGCCTGCCATGTATTTTGCATTTGCTAATAAGCAAATTAGTGAAGTATAATATATGGTGTGACCGGCAGTGGATAAGAGGGGGCTGGTAGGATGTGTTTGACAGAACAACAGACAATCAGTGCAAGATATTGAGAATTTGCTTTTAATTTTATTTTTGGGTGTTGGTTTTTTTTGGTGGGGGGTTTGCTTGTTTGGTTTTTGTTTGTTTGTTTTTTGTTTTCTTCTTGTTCTACTTCTCCCTCTGTTAGGCATTTTTCTGGTGCACCAGTGCTTGTTGCTCTTACCACAGTGGTGATAGCAGGTTGTTTGAATGCTGGTGGATGTGCTAATAAGTGCAGCTGACTGGAAGGAAGGCTGTTGTATGTGTTAGTATTAATGTACATAATCTATGTTTAGATCTATGTACCTCTCCTCTCCTGCCTGTTGATCTTGCCAGATGAGAGAAGTGAGCATTCTTCATTTGACACTGAAGCACTTAGCTTAATAGTATGTTCTGACATTAACTGTCTATTTTGATTGTTCATCACCTTACAGACTGAAAGTCACCTGTGTATAATGAAATACTGAGTAATTTAATTGAATTCTTCCCTTTCGTACTTGGCAAGGATGGGCCTACTATGATTAAGTCATTAATAATATAATTCATTTCAAATCTACTTAATAAAATGGAATTTGTTGTTTAACTTTGAGAGCTTTGGTATGTGTGAATAGATGATACTAAGTAGCATAAAATACTGCTTCTGTTCAAAGTATCAAGCAAAATTTAAAGAGTTTAATTTTTTTTAAAGCACATTTATAATATATAAGATGGAAATAGATTGGACAGCTTTATGCAGAAATATCACATCACAAAAGAAAGAAATAATGAAATTTGTGATTTTATATTTTTTACTGATAAATTTGCCATGGAAGTTGCATGGTGGTTGAATGTAGAGCACGAATTGCATTGACTCTTCTGAGATTATCTTTACAGTTACGATGTTGGTTGCACAGTTGAAAGTTTCTTATGGGGATGTTCATAATTGATCTTCTTTGTGAATAGTTTGTGGTTTATTATAGCACTTTCATAAAAAATATCTTCCTCTTGAAGTTTGTTAAAGAAAAGATTGAAGTATGCTTTCTTGCATTTATTTCTTTGTAAGATGCTGGGATGGATGCTATCCAGTGTCACACAAGACTTTGCACTGTGGAGGTTTTTCTTCCCCTCCCTGTTGACCAAGTTATCAGACTTTTATCTTCACACTATAGAATTTGGTAATTTAGGAAGCTGCCTAGGTTGTTTTATGTAAAAGTAAAGTAAAAGGAAAAAAGCTTCTCTTCTGCTGTTTTGAGTCAGTGTTCTGGTTTTGACTTTCCTTTTGAAAAGGAAGGGTTTGTCAAGTACCCACACTGCTTTAGCTGTGACTGACCTGCTACAGATCCATTCTTAGCTGTTGTGTCAAGTTACAATAACTTCTGTTTGCCTTTTTCAAAAAGCTGCTGTAGTTAAACAGGACATGCTGTGCATCTGTAATAGCTCCCTTCGAAACAACTGAAGTCTTAATTGAAGTCAGTATGTCTAATGACATAAGCATGGTAGATCTTTTGGCACATACGTTAATGCACGTTCTGGTCTGTAAGCACTAGTATTCCACTAGGACTGAATTGCTTCGTCTAACAAACTTTTAAAGCAATTTCAAGTGGAAATGAGGTGGGAGGAAAAAAAAAACCGCTAGTTAAGATATATCTCTCTTATGGTATGTATAATATATGAAAGGAAATGGGCAAACTATAGTATGTTTATGCGGGAGAATTGAAATCGAATTTACCAGTAATGCAATTGTCTCTTCATAAACGATACCAATTTTACAACACTAATGAGTATTCTTTGGGGAATAAATTATCTGATGACTTGGAAAGAACTTGGTTTTGGCAGAGAAATGTATTGCTCCTCTGAGGAGCGGTTCTAGATTTTCTGATTTCGCAGGTACTGCTCCTTATTCTGTTATACCTTAACTTGGGTGTATTTCCTAATTAGCCTTGAATGGAGTACTTTATTCTGAAAAAATTAAAATTTAACATTTGTGTGTGGTAAATGATGAAATAGTTTTTAAATAGACAACTTCAAAAGGATTCTATTCTTCACAAGTCTGGTACAATTACTTTGCTGTAGTGATTAAATCAGTACTTAATCTGAATATTTTATTGTTAATTTAGTAAAAATAGTAATTTAGTCCAGAACATAGCTGTACCATGCAGTAGGATGTCTTTTGGTTTAGGTGCTCATGATAAACATTTTACACTGCTTTTCTTTGGTGCTGAGTACTTGGAGTTAGTGTCTTGTCATTTCATCAAAGTCAAGTATCAATCTGATATATTTTAAGACTCCTAAATCACAAAAAGTTTTTCTTAAACAGAAATAAATACAAGAAATTATACAAGTGTATCATCAAGTATAGCAGTAAAGAAAAACGCACTTTTTAATATCTGTGGTAGTCAAGAAAAAGCACACTGTGGAGACTGTAACTATAAAATTGTGTATTCAGACTTTTGCAAACAGATCATGTGAAATGCTGTGGATTTATGAATGGGAAATATACTTCGAAGTATAATCCATATTGTAAATTTTTGCATATTATTACCACATAGATGGCTTTCTGAATTTTGTGATAGGTTCAAAATTCAATGTAAAGACATGATTATATCCTTAGGAAAAAAAACATTCAAAGGAAACCCAGCCTGGGGATGGGAAGATAAAGACTGGGGATGGAAATACCAGTATGAAATTATTTGACTGGGAGTTTAAAGCATGTGATTGTAATGGTTCCTTCTGCTTGTAAAAATTACTGTAGCCAATTCTTCAAGTAACATCAAGGGATCAGTTTAGCTCCTTGGAAATTAAATTTTACAAACTACTGTATTTTAATTATACATTAATCAGAACCAATGAATTTCATAACTGTTTACTTAAGCTGGTTCAACTTTTCCACAGTAAACTATGTGCATGACAAGGTCACTTTTGTGTAGCTCTTAATGTTATTAAATCATGTTGATGTTGTGTCATTGGAAATGCAGCCTTCGAAGTACTTTGCAAATTTGCTGCTTGCCTTGGCGCTCGAAGGATTTAGGAGCGGGTTCTTTAGAGCTGTTCCCTCCAGCTTTCTAAGGTGGAAATGTTAGTTGAAAGTAAGACAATCTTGTATTCAGTGAGACTGCAAAAACCAGAATATTGATTGCACTTTTAAAATGCATTTTTCCACCCTAGAATTTTAGGAAAATGCTAAAGCAAAACAAATGCACACATTTTTTAATGATTTTTTAAATAGCATAAACTATTGCCATGTAACTCTACTGTATGTTTACTGATAGTTGACAAGAACTTTTTTAAATTGTTTGTTTTCCCAATCTATTTTGTGTTTGACACTGTTCACATACGTACTTTCTTATGTTTTGAAATATGACTTTGATTGCTCGATTCCTTGCGTGTATCTTTGTAGAGGTTTTTTATTTGATTAACATTGCTGCTACCCTGGCTGGGAAGCCAGAGAGCCAGAGATAAATTTGCAGCTGTGTTTGGTGATGAGCCCTGCAAGCTTTCTTAGCTCCTGCATCTACTAAATTGAAGTTAGCTGCATGGCAATGGGAACATCTTGTACAAAGCAAAACAGCTTACATATGCAGTTGCCTGTAATATTTCAATTACTTTGACTGAAAGTGGGCTTGCAGTGCAATGCATTTGATTTACAGTGCACTTCATTTGGATGAGTTCTTTAATTGGAATTAATGGGTTTTGGCCTTGAGTTACTCTGTCAGGAAATTGATTATGTGGTTTCCACTTACATTTTCCTGTGGTGGGTTGGGGTTTTTTTTTTTTTCAGTAGAATATATGTCTCAGAGCTTGAAGTAGAATTTTCTTTATCTTAGTAAAGCTTTCATCTAGCTTTGCTCTTCAAAATAGTGATATTTCCTTCAGAAATAAAGCTTCTCCTGTTGCCTAATTGATTATTTCAGAAGTAAGGTTCAAGGTTAAAACGTTCATAGCTTTGTCATGTTATATCCTCACCTAAGCTTTTACTGTTGCATTCACATAGATGACTGGTTACTCTGTGCTGCACTTAAGGAAGCTTGGCTGCCTGCATGTAGTGGAGGGGAGGTGTTAGATTTTCTCTTGTGCTTTTCTTCTGACTTTAATATAGCTTGATGAAAGTCTTCTGAATCATTAATGTCCTTGTGATATGATTTTTCTGTGGAAATTTAAAAGAACATATGAAGCAATCAAATTCAACTGAATGAATATCATTAGCTTTAAAAAATACTATGAGAGTCTAAGGTTAATTTATGGGGGTTTTTCCATGGTCTGATTGGCCTTTAAGACAGACTCTTAATGTTTTAAACCACTTAAGTTATTTTGAGTTCTGTGGTCTGGTTATATGAAAATATGCAAGCAATATACTAGTGTTTTGTTTTTTTCAAACGTATATACTAAAAAGCATGTTTGCAGATAACCATCTTCAGTTTGCAACTAACTCACTTGTAAAGGAAAAGTCTAAACACAGAAAATATGAAGTAAATCCAGGCATGTTCGTCTAAGACTTGGAGTCTTCAACCTGCTGTAAAGGGAGGTCTTTTTATAAGTGTGTTTAGTTTTGGACAAACGTAACTTGTGGTGGATTCAGTCCTAAAACATGGGTGCAGAACTGGTATTGCACATTGTTTTTAGTAAATAAGTAATTTTCTTTTTAAAAAAATATTTTTCTGTATTTAGCAGTGGATTTTTGAAGAGGAAGTACAATTTGTGTTATGTCATAGTGAAGAAAAGCAAACACTGTCAGGAGTGGGAGGTGATGAGAGCTCTTGGGCTAACTGCTATATAAGATCTGATGCATGTAGTTAGTGATTTCATATAGATACTGGATCAAAATACAGATAATTTTGAATGCCGCAGTATTCTTCTGTCTCCATTGTATGGGGTATTCCTCTGCAGCAAGGGACGCCTGTGCCAGAACCCAGAGCTTTTCAAGTTCTTGTGTGCTGCCATGTGGTTCTTGCCCAGTTATATAGGGCTAGAACAGAAATACACAATACAGATGTCTTTCCTCACTGATAATTATGTAAGGTATTTTGGGAAAATTTATCTGCTGTAAGTGAGATTTGTCAGAAGCAAATCAGCATTTCTCTAGCTTTGATCCCAGAGGAGAAAGAAGAGAGGTAGTTACCACAGTGTTTAACAAAAGAGAAGCCCATACTGAATACTTCATATGTGAAAAAATAATAGTTGAAATTCCCTACTTGACAGAGAGAGTTCATTTTAAGGAACAGTTGTGATGCATCAACTTTGTTTCATCTGCCTTGCCATTGCCTTTTAGCTTGATCTGACTTATTTCAGGCATAGTTTTTCCAGTTCTGGACTTCTGCCTGGTCTGCTAGTTATGCAGAATCATGTATCACCTTTTTGACATGAAGAACTCTCTCCCAAGAATTTGCAACGTAAGCAAGATTTCAGTTTGATGTAAAGAGGCAAAAAACTAGTAAAAGCATGACTAGGTAAATTAACCAGTTTAAAGGAGTTAAACCAAATGAGACTTTTGGATAAAAGGTCGAAGTTAACTTACGCATTTAGGCAAGACCTGTACACATGTGCATACATGCGCACACGCACATATCAAGTCTTAATTTTATGAACCCCTTGTTATTGGCGCAAGCATAACCCCTTGCTAGAGCTTAACATATTGGGCCATTTAAAATAGGCAGAGTCTGGAGTTTGCTGCCTTAAGCTCCTGATTGAGTGTTCAAAGAATACAATAGTTTTCATAAAACCTTATTAATAAAAATTAGCTTCTGTGACTTAATACAGATTTTGGATGAAATTGAACTCTTCAGTGCATATATTTCATAGGAATTTTTAAATACTGAAAAAAATTCTAGTTCACTTCACTACTGAAAGCTACATTCATCTGACAGCATTCTGGTTTTAAAGGCAGGTTGTCATTCCAGTACATGGAAACAAATGAATAATGTTGTGTCATTCCTTTACTTAGACTGTTGCAGAGGAGTCTTACATCCTCGGGGCTTTCACTGTATTAGACATCTTTTAGTGAATGTCCTACTCAAAGGATATTATTTCTGAAGTTGCTGCAATTATTCCTTCCAGATAAATTCCATTATGTATTGCCAATAACAATACCTTGTCACTCTGTTGGAAGGGAAATTAAGTAATGCATGTTCCGGTTGCTGGAGGATAGATGATGCAGTGAAAGTATTTCAGCTAACCTTAAAAGAATGCATTCACTTAATGGCCAAAAATAGATGCTTCTTTTTAATGCTTAGGTTTTCACAAATGCATGTTAGAATGCTGGTAGTAGCCTAGTGGATGAAGCCACTCCTGTTGGGAGTAGGTTCTTTTCTTTAGGAGCACTGCTGGTACAGTGCATCTCTTGAAAGCAATATGTTTGCATTAGTTCTCCACAACTCACTGAGCTGAAAGTAGGGTAAGGCATTTGGATCTTGGAGTACTCAGCATACATGTCTTCACCCCTTGGTCACTTACTTTAATCCAAGCCTGTCTGTTGCAAATAAAAATAGCATCTTTCCTGGATGTTCATGTTGAAGTTACATTTTTTTGATATTACGAAATCGGTGTGAGTGAGGTAAGCATTCATGTAGTATCTTCATCAGAAACTTAGCAGGTGAATTAACTTGTTACTCCTAAAGACTCGTGGTACAGAGGGTCTGTCTAGAGGGTTCTTTCCACAGCAGAGTGTTTAAATACAAGGCTAATAGAAATACATGCATAATGCTAAACAGTGTAAATTGCAGTAAGTAGCCTAATTACTATACATTATATCCCTGAAATCTAATTAATTGCTTTTACTTCTTTTTCAGATTGTTTGAAGGACGGTCACCAAGGAAGCCAGAGAAACTTAAGACCCTTTTCTGCTATT
>JBCJKH010030219.1:0-21027 GCA_039877255.1 Loriculus beryllinus | reverse complement strand
TTTTAAAAGACCCCATTTCTTGTTCTTTTCTGTCCAAGCAATTAGTAAGACTAAAGTAATTTAGCTCTATAAATTGCTGTAATAATTTTGCAACTTTTTTATTGTAAGCAACTTTTTTTATTGTAAATGATAATTGAATGAAGAAAGGAGTCTTTTCTCTGAAATACAATGAATTCCACTAGCACCCTGTTAGGGCTGAAAATGGCTTGATTTGGAAATCCACTAACACTGCATCTTTATTGACATATAGGACTTCTTGCAAATATGAGCTGCTGCTTCATCCATCCATAGGTTGAGTACTCTGTTGCCTGTTCACACTGAACAGTAGCCACCTCTATAGAGCTTCACAGTTTCTTTTTTACTCGGTGGCAGCACATTTTAACTATTGAGTCTTTCTAGTAGTGTTTACAAGTGAAAAATTACATAACTAGTAGGATTTTTTCTAGATCTGGAGAAAGAAAAAATACTCAAACTCCAAAGGAGAAAGAGATATGAATATTTTGGTCTTTCCACTACTTGTTTTCAATTTGAGCATGGGCTGTCAGGGCAACATGCAGAGCTACTCTTGAGGGAAGTTAAGCATTTTTGTTTCTGCCAAGAATGCTGTTTATTGTAATTTTAAAAGCTTACCACTTAAAATAATCTAAGGATGAAAGCTCCAGCAGTTAATACTTATTTTTCTTTGGGGTTGGTTTGCCTGTAGAACCTACGGGATTGGTGACGTTTACAAGGCAGTGCCTCCAGGACTTTCCTGACTGGGAAAGGTAAGTCAAACATCTTGTTAATATAAGAAATTTCTTAAGTCAATGATAACTGAATCCCATTCATATGGTATTGGTTCAGGCCTGGAAGTACTACAGAAAACAATGTTTCATACAGATTGTTATAGAAGGAAGTACAGAGGAAAGTAGGTGAGTAAGAGGAAAGTAGCTCAAGTGTCCTGACTTTTTCAGTGTGAATTATTTCCTTTTTTTTTTTTTTAAGTCAACAAATCTTAAGTGAATTTTTAAAGCAGCAGCATGTTTTTGGTGCTGTTGCTTGAATGGGGAAAAAAAAAAGAGATGGCTATTTCAGAAATGACAGGAAATATAATAAAGGATGGGTGATAAACAAGCATGAAAACACAGGTGTTGCAGGTTTCTTGCTGGTTATCAAGGTAATATGGGACAAAATTTTGTGAAAAACAGAACTTCCAATTTCAAATTTGATATTTTTATGGTGATAGAGGCAGGGAAACTGAACAATTGACTATGCTAGACCTTTTCAATTTGTTTCTGAAAGGCAGATGCATTTTCTTTAATCCATCAGGGTTTTTTTTTTTTTAACCACCTTTTTTTTTCAAGATGTGTAAAAAGTTTGGGTTTGGATGGGTTTGTTTAGGATGGATGTCTTTGTGTGGAGATTCTGTAATCATCATTTCTGTACAATATTTTTTCTCTGGTAGATCTCAGAAAAAACTGTCTCGATTGCATGTCACGTATGAAGGCACCATTGAAAGCAATGGACAAGGTATGCTGCAGGTAAGTACATGTAACAGTAACTGTGGCTTTGTCATGTTTTTGTCATACTTTTATGATATGCCAGCTTAATAAAGTTATTTGTTTATCCTCACTTGACTTAAATGACAAGATGTTATGCAGTGTAAAAGAAACATCAAAATTAATTCCATGGGCAGTCTTAGTACTGTCAGTAATCCCCAGCTCATCTAGATCTGCACATGTAGCTGGTACGGAAAAGGCTGACAGAAAGTCACAAGTTCTGGACAGCTTCAGGTCTTTTGGTTCAAAGCAGTATCAAAGATTGACAAGATAAAAGTTTCAGGTTGTGATCTTGATGAGTTGTCAGGGGTTTCAATTTTTGAAGAATTATTCTGGTGCCCTGGACAGTGACCAGGTCAGTAGTTCAAGAGTTTTTATTGCTGCTGCCAGCACCTCTGTTTTGGTCTGGGAGGCAGTCAGCAAAAGAAATGCATAAGGAGGATGTCCTTATGCATTATGTCTGTAGCTATGGAAAGGAACACATTTGAGTTTTCCATTTAGTTGTTTAGCTTTTGCTTTCCTAGCAGGAAAAAATAAAAAGGAAAAAAAAAAGTCTGCCTTCTAGAATTCATTTATCAAAGAAATTACAGCTTCTTTAGGAAGAAGAAGAAGAGGAGAGAGACTTGGAAGACTTTTCTGTGATGCTTTTTGCTTAAATTATTAAGAACTCAACAACTGCTCCATAATAAACTGGTTTTGTGCTGTCTGCCTTTTTAATTCTCACTCAGTGATGAGAGAAGGTTGAATTATGCCTTTTTGTGTACTGTTTCTCTTGCATTCTGTAAAAATGATTGTAATAGTATAGCTAGGAGGAAAACTATCACATCCTAGACAATTTCAAGTCTTATCAAACAAAGTATTTCTGCTCAGACAAAGAATGCTTACTCCAGGAGGGAGCGGGATGATGCATGCAGTGCAGGAGTTCCCTGTGACCCCAGCCTCAGTAGGCTGACTGGGTGGTGACAGAACAGTTCCGGTTGACAGGCTGATGGACATCATTCAAAAACAAGGTGATGAGTCAGGTCAGACCTAGACAAGGTCAATCCTAGAGTGAGAGTCAGCAGAGGACAAGGGAGGACAAGAGTGTGTTTGTATGGGACCCATGAGCCAGGAATGACGATGAGGGACTAAGGTGAAGCTACTTAGCACAGTTAAAGTGCATTTGGGATCCTGATGCACTGAACATTTGGGTAGCTTTCATGTTACTTTCTTGCTTAAGATCAGCAAGTGTTAAACAACTTGTTTATGTGTTGGTATTTCCAGGATAGAATTCAGGACTACTTGTGCTTTTAGTGGCTGGCTTTAGACTCTGACTCCTGAATCAGTTTTTAATCAACACAGATGTTCATGTCATTCCAGCAACTTTTGTTCCCCTTCTGTAAATGTGCTTTCATAAGCTATATAACTAAAAACCAGTAAGAAGCCAGTAGCATTTGAAAGATTAAGTGGCTTAAAAATTAGATTTATATGGCCAGTTAACTTGTATAACCCAAATTCTTAAAAGGAATGTTGTCTATTTAAAAATGTAATTTGCAAAATATGTGTTATTGCAGCAAAAAAAATAGAATCCAGAGCTGCTCTGTTTCAAGCAGAAACCTCAATGATCAAAATTACTTACCTTGTTCAAGTAATTTTCATAGAATTGATAAGAGATTCTTTAAGGTACAGAACAACTGGTATGGAGGCAGTGCTAATCTAAAACTCCTTCGGTGTGGACAGCTGGGGCAGAATGCTATGGAAGGACAGCTTAATAGTTCTAAAGTGTCTAAAAATGCAGAAAGAGTACTGTAAATTGTTTTTTTCATCTTTCACATTTACTGAAGTGTGTTTTATTCTTAAATGGGTGCTCTTCAAAGAAAACACAAAGAACCTGGATTCAGAGCATTTGAGATGCAAAACTGTTTTGTTGTGTGAATACTCACTTGGTTTAAGTTTTCTGATAAGTAGGAAGGGACAAAAAAGAATGCTGTTAATAGGGTTTTGTATTTTTAAGTTATTGCAGCAGAATTCAACAGTTTGAATTCTGCTTTTTGTACAGGAAGTTTGTACAGGACAATTCATGTGGTAAATGAAAGGGGTTTATGCTGTTTGCTTTATATCATAATCCTTCTGAATATATTTTTGTTAGGTTGATTTTGCAAACCGTTTTGTTGGAGGTGGTGTGACTGGGGCAGGACTAGTACAAGAAGAAATTCGTTTCTTAATCAACCCAGAACTGATTGTATCGAGGCTCATCACTGAAGTCTTGGATCACAATGAATGTCTCATCATCACAGGTTAGTCATTGCAGAAGATGTTTCGCATCTTACTCTGGTTTTGTATGTAGAAAATATATTTCAAGTTGAAGTTTAAAATGTTTAAAGAAAAACATCTTAGAAGGGAAAAAGAAAGAAAAAAACAAAGCCAGTACTCATTTGACAGAGAGCTTCCTTCTTCACCCCACCTCTTAAGACCATAGGGCTGCTGTTATAGATGTTTTGTGAAGGAAACAAACAAAATTAAAGCAAGCAGACAGAACTTTTCTGCCTTATATAAATGTGTTTGAGGTCCTTAGTCCTAGCTAAAGAATATCTTGGGTGATGCAGGTAAAAGCCACAACTATCAACTATTAGGTGGTCCCAGTTATTAGCAGGTAATGCTCTGTAACATTAAAGTGGGGTTGTTTTTGTTCTTGTCTGGAGTTTGCAACATTTGATGTGATCAGTGGGACTGAAAACTGAGAAAAGGAACAGCCTTCTGGTTACCAAAAAAAAAGAAAGTGGAAAAGGAGAAAATTTGCATTCATTAAAAGGGGTAGAAAGTCAGGAAATCTCTTAATTTTTGATTTTGTAAGTTACAACCATGCGTTTGTTACTTGTTTTTATTTTGGTTTTGCACCCTGTTTTGCATTTTCTGTGAAAACTTTTTGATAAATTGGCTTTTGTGATTACCTTTTAGCAAATGAGTCAGAAAATTCATGGCCATCGCTGATTTCTGTTGTGTACTTTGGATGTGATAGTATAACAAGTTTAGTATGTTGGAGTGTTATCTTCTGGGTGAGGCTGTTCTGGGGAGAGGGTGAAAACATAGAACAGTTATAACTCTCTGTGGTAAGATTGGGAGAAGCACATTTAATGTTTTTAAAGACCTTCCATTCCCCTGAAAAAAAAAAAACCCAATGATTTGACATGAAGGAATAAAGGTGAGGATGTTTTTTCACTGCAGCAATATTCGTTTAGTTTTCTTCAGTACTTTACAGTGTTTTGCAATTAGTATTTGTGATGTGGTGTTCTTCTCTAATGGAAATGTTCATTCCATCATTTTCATTTCAGCCCTGGAGTTCTTCCACCTTGGTTCTTAGCCAAGTCTCCACTGTGTGTCTCACCATCTTCTTGATAAATTACATTCTGTGTGATGCATCTTGATTCAGTGGCCTAATGGGTATAACTATGTAGCTTAAATTTGCAGAAGAGTCTGAGAAATTGGAGAGGAATTAGATTTGTTGTGATTGCACAGTATCTGGTTAAGATCACTGCTGTAATGAGTATGGAACTGGTCATGCAAACAGTCGAGTTCTTCGACACAGACATCTATGTACAGAAATGTCCTCAGCAATGCCAAAGACTCCCACAGCTGCATTTCTGGTAGAGCTGTGAATAAGCGTCAGTGTGTTTTTCATTCAGGTTTTTTCCAGTTTTCCTTTTCTTTTTCCACTCCTTCTCTTTGATTTCATGTTTACTCAGGCAGTGCTGAGAGCAGATGAAGCTGTGTTCCATGTTTGCTTTAAATCTACAGACTGAACAACAGCCAGTCCTGACTGCATCTCAGCAATGTGTTTTCAGAGACTTCTAAGCATATTAGCCATGCAGTAAATGGGATCAGATAATTGGTTCAGCTGAAAATTTACTCAGAGGAGAAAAACTGATTTTCAGCTGGATTTAGCAGTATGGCTTCCCACAGGGTCACAGCCTCCTTGGGGCATCCACCTGCTCCTCTCTCTTGGGGGCCTGCCTGTGCAGGTGGAGATCTGCTCCTCTATTAACCTACATGTGCTGCAGCAGCATCTGGTCTGGTGCCTGGAGCACCTTTTGCCCTCTTTCTTCACTGACCCTGGTATCTGCAGAGCTGTTTCTCTCACATATTCTCACTGTTGTTCAGGTTTGCCTTAAGTACGTTATCGCAGAGGTGCTGCCATCATTGCAGATGGGCTTGGACTTGGCAGTCTCGAAGTTGGCTGGCATTGGCTTTATCAGACACAGGGGAAGCTTCTAGCAGCTTCTCACAGGAGCCCTCTCAGCTAGCAAAACCTTACCACACAAACCCAATGCAAGCAGGCTGATCATGCCACTGTCTGGAGAGAGCCTGAAGACTAGTGGTGACACAAGATAAGGATCAGAGGAACTGACTGAAAGGAAGGGAAGACTTTGCCCTCACTTTTTGCAGTAAATGTGCCTTTATATTAGTGCAACTCTGCCATTGTGCTTTTCACATGTACTCTTTTTCATCGAGTGCTAGTGGTACTGCCTCTTCGCAAGCATAGTAACTATTTCTTAAGAGATACTATAGGGGCAGTATGGTGGGGTTTTTCCCGATCCCTGGGAACTTTATGGTGCCATACAGGTCACATGCAAATGGAAAGCTAGACTATGGAGTCCAAGAAAATTATATTTATTTTTAATAGCGGTTGCAACTCTTTCTAGATGATGAGGTCCCATAAGCACTAACACTTGGCAATTTCACTGTTTGTCTGATGCTGTAACTATTACAAGTTTCACAAAGGATGTTATTTTTAAATTATCCGTATGTTACTTTTGACTGTAGGTAGGCTCTTTTAGGGCTTGTAGCTTGTTTTTTAAGTTTGGCTTGGGTTTTTTACCCCTTTATTCTTTTTTTTCTATGGGAAGAAAAAAAGGTTCACCAGAATCATTAGCATATCCAATTTATCCTGTACTGCTTCTGTTTTCCCAGCAACTGCACTTTGTATCCCAGTAGTTCACAGGCAGAAGTGCTGCCAGTTAAGTAACTGGTTTTTGTCTGACAGATTTCCAGAGCCTCACTTATGAAAACCTATTGATTTTCAGTAACTTCCGGTTTCTGGGACATGAGTTTAGACGTTGTGTGATTTTTTTTTTCTTTTTTTAATTTCTCTGTTATTGGCTTTTATATATTTAAAATCGTTTGTGTGTGTATTTGCTTGTTTCCTGGTGCTTTTGTTGTCAGCCAGTGCATTTCCATAAAAGTTAATGAAAACAATGAACCTTGATAAAGTCAGCTTAATACTTTGTCATTTAATCTATCCTGTTACAATGTCTTGATAAGCTCATCTTTTCTTGCTAGAGACCAAAAATACTTTTCGAATTTGGGAGTTTTGCTAGGTTGTCCTGTAACGAGAGCTCTCAATAAAGTCACATACTTTCCTAGTCTGTCTTCTTACTGTTTGATCGAACACTTTTTCCAAGCATGTCAGTCTTACAAAAGGTTGATAGCCTACAATTTGATTAGAAGACTGACTTGTGAATATTTAAACTGCTCACAGTTGTTGTTTATATGAGGACATGGATGTGTGTAAAATATATAGGCATATTCTGTCATCACAGTTTTGGGGACTTTGATTTCTGCAACAGGAAGCGAATTCTTGAGGAGGAGTCTTCTACCATCCCACTCATTTCACATAGCAACTTCTCAAAATAGCCTTGAGTGGAATTTGTGTGTCCTCAGTATGGTTAATCATCTTGACAAATGTAAATAACTAACAAGTGGGTAGCAGGGCAGATGAGTTAAAGCACTGGTAAGTCTTTTCAGTTAAAATGAATTTGGGTAAATGGGGAAAATGTCTTGAAGTATATGCATCATTTTAATCAGGTTTTAATAGCTTGTGTTTCCTACTGAAACTGTGAGATTACTGAAAGCAGACATTCATATTCCCTTGTCTGATGAGGTTAAAATTGAATAGTTTTATGTTTCTGATTGTTCAACTTTTATTTTTATTTAGAGATTGAAAAACTTAACTTAAATTGAAACATTTGTATTCTCAGGGTATCACTGATACATGCAATAGTTGACATTACTCTTAGTAATCAGATGTTTTTTGCTGTCGGTTTAGATCTCTAAATGCTATTTTTCTGTTATAGGTGTAGATGGTATCACTATTTGCAGTTAAAGGGTTGCTTAACAGTTCTCTTCTTATTGTTTATAGCTTATGCCAAACTGTACCTGGCAGTTGAAATTTTCCAAAGTATTCTTTTCAGTCCCCTACTTTTGAAATTCAGCTGTTGCGAGCTCAACCCAGAGGGAGAAGTTGTGATTTTGCTGTGGCATTGCTCTAGAAGTATTTCTTCTTTGTGCATCCCCAGGTTTGGAAGCACGTTTGGTAAAGTGAGGTAAAAGGCAGCCTTTCAAGAAAGGTTATGATCCTTACTGTCAGTTAAAATGCCTCCTTTTTGGTCTTGGGATAAACCTTTGAAAGGGAGATGGCATAGCACAGCATAATAGCTAAAATGACTGTAGGTCTTAATGAGCTACTTCCTTACAGCCCTTAATGCTTGCCAAAATATTCCACTGGAATTTTTCATGGGAAAGCCACATATGCTCCAGACCATGGTTTTATGGGTCCTTGAGCTTTCACAGAAGTAGCTTCTTGGTACCAACTGTTGCAGCTGATAGCAGTGGCCTTTTGGTCCGTTCAGTGCCATTAAGCTGTGACATCTTAGAATTCATGTCAGGAACCATAGTGCAGAAATCATGCTGATTAAATGAAAATAAGGGGAAGAGGTGTATTGGGTAAAGAGACTAGGAAGCTTAGCAGTCCTACCTATCTTTCTGTAGAACTGTCAAGGCGCTGTAGGTCAACAAACTGGGTAACACTGGTATATTAGAAAACTGCTTGGTTTCTGACCGTTAGGTTTTCTTTGGCCATATGGATTGTAATTTTGTCAGGGAAATAAAACTTCTTGGAAAAATAAAATATATAAATGTATAACTCACCATACACTCTTTTGAATCTCCTTATATTTCTTCTTGCGCATCCTAAACTGTCAGCCCAGATTGTGATGTTTGCCGAATTGTGATGAAGTAGGGTTGCCACGCTTTCCATAGCAGGGTAACTATTTTATTATCGTGTTTACAGGCAGTAGCCTGAAAAAGAAAAAAAAAAGAAAGCAAAATGCTGGTGGTGCATTCTCACAGTCTTTGTTTACCAGATACTAGCCAGTAAAACTTTAAAGATGACAGGCAGTTTATTGAGAAGCTATTGAACTTGAGAGTGGCAAAGTTGAAAATCCTGTTATATACTGAACAGCATGTAGATACGCACTTACAATGTCCTTTGGTGGATGCTACACATATTCTGTGGAAAAGAAGCTTCTACTGGTTACAAGCAGAATTTGTATTCTTGGTGTAGATATGAATTTTCTATTTTCTATTGCTTCTGAGAGCTGTGACTTCATCTGGAGATGCAGCAATTTCTGAGAAAGATGTGCCAAGTGCAAATAATGTAAATACTTTGTGTGCAATACGGAAAATCATTTCTTTCAGGTACTGAGCAGTACAGTGAGTATACAGGCTATGCAGAAACTTACCGGTGGGCAAGAAGCCATGAAGATAAGACCCCAAGGTAGAGTTCCACTTAAATATTTCAAGTGAAGAAATAAATATGATACGTTTGAAAAATTGGTGCTTTACGTATTTCCTTGCATTTGCCTTAATAGAAAAATTGACTGTTTGGTCCTGCTCTCTTCAGAGCCAACAAGCTAAGGAGGTTATCATATTAATAATGAGGTATTGGTGCTAAGAAATGATACCTGCCAATATGTCAGTTCTTAAATCAACATGTTTTAGTTATATATGTATTTAATCCAAACTTTTGTGAAAATACTGACTGACCTATGGATTGTAATGTCCCAAGAAGTTTGACAATGATATCTTAGGTGCCACAATAGCCGGCGCCTGCTGATGTGTGGCAATATAAGACCTAATTTCGTAGATTTGAATCGAAAGCTCTAGCATCTTGAGTTTATTTCTCCAGCAGTATTGTTAAAGTGTGTACACAGAATTATTAATTTGGAATAGAAGCATATGCAATGTACTAGTGTTGGAAGAAGGGAGCTAAAGTGCTTTTCTTTGACCTTGTGATATTCTTACGTACTTATTAAATAGTGCTGTGTGATTAGATTTGTTTCATGTTTATGCCTAAGGTCTAGCCAGTGTATTTCTAAATTTATAAGGAGACCTGTCTCATTTTTGATGCTGTTTTCATTCCCTACACACAAATTTTAAAAGTGCTCCATTGTCTGTTATGAGCTCACCTTTCCAGCTGCTTCCAACAGAGAAGCTCTGCAGGGAATTGCTAATTTTGGATCATAATTATATGGCCAGTATAAAACAACTAATGTCATCTACTTTTCTTGTTCCTCCAATTTTAGGGATGAATGGCAGCGACGCTATACTGAAATTGTTGCGATAGATGCATTTCACTTCAGACGTTTTCTTGATCAGTTTGGTCCGGAGAAAATTAGAAGAGAGCTCAACAAGGCCAGTAACTACTTTAAGTGGCCTACAGTCTAATGTTTGGAGTACCTCTTAAAATACTTTGATATTGTTATCTTCAGCTCAGGAAATCTTTGCTTAGTTGTCTCTTGTAAAAGGTGTACTTCAGTGTTTTGCTGTCCAATGTTAAAGCAGATGCTCTCTAAACAGAATGACTCTTATCCTTTATGCTATTCAGAGGTGTATTTTAAAATATAAATGAAATTTGGATATGCATTTTGTTGGCTCTTAGCTGTTATCCCACATATAAATTTCATCTTCTAACAAGAGATGCTTGGTATCTAGCTCCAGTTCACAAAGCAAATTCTCATATGTTAATAAAGAAAGCTTATGGACCAGATTGAAGGTCTTGCATGGCTAGGATAAGTAGTAAAGGGCCTGTGGCATGTTGGAGTAATGCAGTGCTATTTTTACTGGGCAGTTGATTACAAGAATGCTTTTACAGTTATACTAGTGTGTTTATATTTGGGTTCAAAACATGCTAGCAATAAGGTCTGCATAGTGTGCTTCTGTGTTTGGGGGTGCAGCGGGCCTCTGTGTTAGCTAGGGTGTTAAATATAAGAGCACAATACTACTGTTATTAAAGTCTCCTGCTTTCTGTAGTGTGGGGGGTATAGGATGCATTTGAAATCAAACATAAGGCAGTGTCTTGCTAATACTAAGAAGGAAAGGGAATATACCTAAAAGCCCATCTCTCCCATCCCTCCAGAAATGATGTACAGGGCTGAAGAACTAATTTAATTTAGTCTTAAAACCTTGCCTAAAGCTAACATTCATCAGCTTGTTTCTTCAAGGTTGGTTAATGAAATTAGCCCTGAAAAAGACAGTAAATAAATTTTGTAAACTTCATTGATATCTTTGTACCAAATTAAAATTACCTACTCTAGTGAATTTATGATCTGCCCACACTTTTCAATATTATTGACTGGGGTTGAATTTTTAAAATAAATTATGGTAGATCCATGCAACTTTATTGTAGTGTGTTGGTTTGACTGATGTTGTTTGATGAGGGCTGATTGGCATTCAAAGAAAATTTTAAGTCTGAGTTAATAATTCTCTATTTACGACAATTAAAAAGTTAGATTTATTGGAGTTCCTATAATATTTTAACAAATCAAGTATTTTTTTATACATTGTGGGGGTTTTTTTCCATTTAATTTAAAATTAGTAGTAAGCCTAGGATCTTTCTGTGGCTGAAAACAAGTTGATGGAGTAAGATGCAACTCTTTCTATTATGAGTTAATAAATCAGGACTCAGTAAGCACAGTATATGCGCACAGGCTTTGAAATACGAGTCTATTATGTATTAGTATATACAGCTTGGTGTCCAGAGGTTCTTTTGTCTGTTATTTTGTTAGACATTAGGAAATTATTGAAACAACTTAAAGTGATTCTTTTTACAGCTTGTATTTTCTCATAAGCCTGTATGATTTCTCTTTTATAAGATGCATTTATCTTAAAGAACCAGGTGTTCACTCTTGGTTAGTCTTCTCAAAAGGTAGCTGAGGTTGACCTTGTGTGTGATTTACCCATAACCAGAAAACAAGATTAATATTGGCTAAAGTCAGCTGTTCAGAATAAGAAATGACTTCATCATTAACATTTGCAGATATATGTGGAAGAGATGTCACTGTTTCATCCTTGCTAGCCCCTTGAGATTATTGCCTAATAAAGATTCTCACTAGCAATAACTCTTCCAGTTGTAAGTTCCACTTTCCAAATCCTAAGGAGCAACTGACTTATCGTTAGGCTTGCCAACCCATTCACAAATGTCATTAAGCCTATTTTGATAGTCACCGATTACAAAATGCTACAGCTTCATATTTGGAAAGAAATGCTTCCCTAAGAGTTATGCTGTGCATATGTTTCAAACAGTGTTAACTGTGAGAACTATATGTAACAGTTTTATATGAAAACAAATTGTAATCATCATACAACTTCTAAATCATTTGTGATACCACATATTTGAAGTGGTGTGCAACTTAAAACCAAATTAATTCATGTAGTTCAAAAGGAACAGCTCTTCTGCTTCCCATATGGAAGCAATTGCTATAAACTGTACAGTAAGCTTTCATATTCCTGTATTCCTAGATGAAACCTATTTAAAATATTGGTGCAATGTCTCTTTCTATATTAGTTTTATCTTCATCCTTTATTTGCTATGAAAAAAATCACACAGGAGCACACACTTGCATATTTTTCTTCATTGCTGCTGAAGTCCTTCCAAGTGTTTGCTGACTTCAGTTTTGTGTCTGATGAGATAGGTTTTTGTTCTTTCTGTTCTGGCAAGTTGAGAAATACATGCCTGTTAAGTAAAGGCTGAAAAGTAAGTGGCATCTTGCTGCAACACCAGTCCATCCCTCACTGGAGTGGAGATGGAGTTCGAAGAATTACTGTCCACACAGCCAGAGAACTAGCTTGCTTGTCCCACTATTTTCACACCAGTGTGCTTTGGTCTTTAAACACACTAATAACTCTCACTTGAAAGAGCTCGAGAGGCTGCATCCTGATGACGTGTAAGTGCTCCTTATGCAAATTCCAAATCATGGCACCTTACTAAATTATGACAAACTAAAGTCTGAATTTGCAGCTTAGATCAGATTGAGTGAAACTGGGGGGTTCCACCCGACAGTTGTACCTGTTCAGTCAATTTTTGTACTGTTGAAAAGCTTCCCAAAGAGATTTATCCTGTTTTTAATTTTTCCTACACATGGAAGCAGCTGCCTTTACTCAAGGTTTCTTAGTGACTTACGCACTTTTTTCTTTCTCCTCCTGCCTTCATTTATTGCATTAGACCTGAGCTCTAAGGTGCCATTTTGTCTTTTATTTTCAGTTTTCAGGAATATCAGTAATAGTGGACACAGCAGTTCAGCTGTCATGTTGTGTACTAAAGGGGCCAATAAGCAACAAATGTGGTACAATCTTCTGTTAGTTACTCTTTGTTCTGGCTATCCTGAAAAGCTTCCTACAGCTGTAATAAAATCCCTAGGAGTCAGCACGAGTATCTGATTTTTAGTTTGGATTCAAATTAGGCAAAATTCGTCTTTCTGTAAATTCTTTAGCGATTTACCTTAAATTTAAAGAAAGACTAATGGGGTAGTGAAGCAGCTTGAATTTGGTATTGCTAGAAGACAATACGTGTTTTCATCTTATTGTTTGAAAATATGGCACCAGATTGCCTGTCAACTTCATCTTCTGACTCTTGTCTGCCTGCAGGCCTACTGCGGCTTCTTCCGACCCAATGTTCCACCTCAACATCTCTCTGCAATAGCCACAGGAAACTGGGGATGTGGTGCCTTTGGAGGGGACTCCCGATTAAAAGGTAAATTCTAGTACTAGTTAATGTCTAAATGAATCAAATATGATTCTGATTCCTTTTTTTATAGTTAAGCTGTCCATAGAACTGGTTTGTTAGCTTTATCTTTAGGCCATGATTAATGTGGCCTTAATAAAAATACAAACTGCTTTTATATGCTATTTTCAGTTTAAAGTTTGAGGTAAGTACATGATAGTGAAATGCTGGGTTTACAAGGATGTGTAGCACAGAAACCTTCAAAAGCAGGGATGTACAGTATTAGTTCACAGTTGCACATTGCAGTTCTGAGTCTCATAAATAGTTGACCTTTGTGGAGCAGTCATCTAAGATTATGCCTAAAATTTGTATGTCTGCAAAGCTGTTGAAAGTATGTGGTAATTTGCAAGGCTTCACAAACTTGCTGGCAATGCACAGTGGCTGGTTTTTCTCCTTAATATATTACTGTTTGCCGGAGAAGTTTCCATTCACTCAGACATGCTTCTTTCTTTCCTGACATGCCTGCTATATCACTCACTTCATGTTCTTTTGGTTTTAATTGGAGTATTTATAATGCAGCAGATATCACATGCCAACGTTCATTTAAGACTTTTTCCCATCAAGTCAAGAACTGATGGATCCTGATATTTAAATTGATATTCTGATTCATACAGTCATAAATAGAAGTTTACATGTTTGTTGTTTTCAAATATTTGGCGAGCATTTAAAATCTGCTTTTCTGAACAGCTTTAGGTAGTTACATGGAGACAAACAGTCATCAGGCTACCAGCTTCATTAGTTTGCTTTCTTCATGTGTTTTATTCATTGAGCATCTATTTTTTTCTTAATGCTCATTGATTTCCCGACAGTTGGTTTCTGATTTCCATTAGATAAAATTGTCTGCCAAGTCCAGATCATCAATATCTGAAGTAGTATTTACTGCAGGATCTGATCATACGTGGTTATGATTGTTAGGAAGGTTTCATAAATGCTTTGATTTGCATAAAACCTCCTCTTGGATCTGAACTGTAATATCCTATGGTTTTTGGTTTGGTTTTTTGAGTTTGGTTTTTTTTTTTTAATATATATGTGTTTCTGGGACATCTGATCGAAGGCATTATTTGTTCAATGCTTGACGTGACTTTTATGGTGGACATTCCTCACTGCAATGCTTTACATCCTCTCCCCATTGCTCAGCGATCAAAACTGAAGCATACTGGGAAAGACCACCAGGCTGAGTCCATTTGGTGAGGTAGCTTATAAGAGGAGTCTTTAATGGAGACAAAGAAATGCATAGTGAGATGTGGTGCTTCGTAACTTGGATGTGGACTCCAGGCAGAACAAGAGCATTTTAAAGACTTGAATATTCCCTCAGTTTTATTTTAACTTAATATTTTTAGTTTGAGCTTTGTAACTTTTCCTCTGGTTTTGGATCAACCCTAATTTTTTCCCCAAAGTTTGCAAGAATTAACAGCAGCAATGCTGTAACTTGCTGTTAAATGTTACAAAAAGGTCATCTAAATCTACGTGTGTAGTCTCAAGTCTTCTGTTCTTCTGGTGGACCTTAAAGACAGACATTGGTTTAACTTGCACTTACGATACTATTTTTGTAAGCTAGGCTTAGTTTCTTAGTTGACTCTGAAAAATCAATAGTTAATGAAGAGAATTAAATGACACCGATGTGCTATGGGATATGTAGCTAGTTGTTTAGTATGTGATATCTTTGTCTGCACTGATGCTGGCTAGAATTACTATCACTTCATTCTTTATGTGTAAACTATGAGCTACAAGAAAAGTACAGTAGTTTGTCATGTGCATTTTTGTCAGAATAGAGTTGCATTTGATGTGTGATAAACAAATAGTCATTTCTAGTTCACAGATCCCCCCCTGCACAGTCATAAGTCCTAATGGTGTATAGTGTTATTCTGACTGCAAGTTCTCTCAATGGTTTCACTTCATTATAAGCAAATTTCTTGCACTGGAGAGTAATCTGTTACACTTCATAGTGAGTCATAAATTCTTCATTTCAAAATACGTCTGAGAAAACTATGATGATGATCATTTTGGATCACAGAGATCATCAGTATCATGGTTTTACTGAACCCAAACGAATAGCTTTTGTTGGCTGCTCAGGCTTGACAGTGTATTGCAATGACAAAG
This sequence comes from Loriculus beryllinus, assembly GCA_039877255.1. NCBI lineage: Eukaryota > Metazoa > Chordata > Aves > Psittaciformes > Psittacidae > Loriculus > Loriculus beryllinus. Next base: position 5,514 of record JBCJKH010030219.1, on the reverse strand, counting down.
TAGTTTTTGTACTTTAAAGTCTTGCTTTTTCATTTAATGTTCTTAAATACATACCCTTGTTCTATCTGGATCTCTAACCGAGACTTCAGAACCACTTCAGTATTTGATGTAATTGAATATAATTGGATAAGTGCCATAATGCATTATGATAGTCTATAGTTTTTAGTTGTGAATTAAAGGAACATGATTGTGCATAAAATATGGTTTCACTCAAGGTCACAGAAGAGGAAAAAACTGAAGGTGTCTTAAAGGAGTTAAAAAAAGAATCTGGCTTTTCAATTTGAGTATGTGGTGTGTAAACAAGCCAGGTCCCAGCTCTCTTAGGGATAAACTTCTAGTATAAACTGAAGACTTTTGGTACTAAAAAAGTATGTTTATATAATTGGGAGAAGTTGGAAGATCCTGTCTTGCTTTTGGAAACCAGAGGACAGTTTAACAATTACTAGTTGCAGGGGCTCTGTGCAACTCTCTGAAGATTGGAAAAGTGCTGTTTTATAGAAAATGCTAAAATGATCTCATGAGACATCTCATAAATACATAGATTGAATTTCTAACAATAGTGAGAAAGTACTCTTTAGCTGAACTGGTGTTTTTATTTATCTGAGAAAATAAAGTTCAATAGGAGGACTGCTGTCTGATTTTAAGAGACCTTTATAGAATGAATGAGTAGAAGGAGAGAAAAGCATGCATCTTGCCTCACATATGCGTGATGTTGGGGTGCTACCACCATAGTACTGCCGTTTTGAACTTACCCAGTAGGCAATGACACAAGGAGCATTGGGTGTTTCACCCAGTGTAGCATTGCTGCACCTGCATTTGTGGAGTTCTGCTCTGCGTGCCCTGCTGTGTCTTTGGTGCTGCTTTCCTTGTACCAATCTCTGGACTTTGGCTGCACTGCTGCAATAGTACTGCAGTACAGAAGTCCCTGGTGGTAACATCCTTTCCTCTGGGTAAAAGGGACTGAACATGCAGGGCCTGTGAGGATAGCTGGGTCCCCAGAGGGATTTGTATTATGCTTCTACCGCCCTAGCTGGGTAGTAGAAGAAAGTATGTGAGTACTGTCTTCATGTGCAAGCCCAGAAGACTTAAATAGGATCACACCAGCGAGGTGCAGGGGTCCAGAGGGCCCAGATCCCTCCAGACACCTCTTCTTGTGATGCTCCTTTCTTTTTCAGTAGCATGGAAATGTCCCATGGTGTTATATATCATCGGTGCCCAGAAGATTGTGAAGCCTGCTTCTTAACAGAAATTTTGACCCTTGTTTCATAAGATTTACAGCAATTCAAAATAAACAGTAGGATGTTCTTAATATCTTCTGTCAAGTGAAGCTGCATTATTTGCTTGGAATGAATAATAAGATTCATTAGGTTCCATTCCCCTATGCAAGCTAGTTAATTAGACCCTTTCAGAGCCGACCTACTGAAGCTTTACCAAATCCACAGCTGTTTCAGTAGTTTGATTAAAATATCATTCCCAGATTGAGATTAATTTCACATGTGAATAATGTAATTTATAATTTTAGCTGTGTGTTTACAAGAGTGTTGTTTGATTAAAGAATGCAGTATGTTATTAGGTCTCTTGAAAAACGTGAAATATTCTTGAGCTGAGCTATGAGCAGCATTCTATTTAGTTTCCACTAGCAGGTGGTAATGCAGTATGTATGCAATTTTATTTAAAATTGATCTTTACAAAGACAATATTAATCACATTTTAATTAACTCTACTTACTGGGTAGAAAAGGAAAGAATTAATATAGGAACTGCACCCATAGGCTCTGAAATAAGGCAAGCAGCAATAGATTAAGTTGTTGCTAGGCTCCATTATTTAGACTGTGGTAACATTACCCAAAATGAATGTGTGATTGATGGCATATGTGACACTCCAGCCTCGCAGTACTGGTTGGTGAAAAAGCTGTGCTCCTGTAAGTTTGGTGCCACCTAAAAGGATCCTGGTTTCTCTTCTCCCCTTCACTGTTCCTGACTGCATGATCTGGTGCCCTCCCTTGCATCAGCTCTGGCTCTGAGCAAACTCAATTCACTCAGCCAATTCTAATCTAGCAGAAAACAATTAGCTTTTACCCTTTTGTCATATAACTTTTCTGCCAGGTTGGTGGATGGAATTTGCTCTGATGAGCTCCTAAGATCAGGAAGTGAGTGAGAAAGGACAAAATGTAGTTGGACCAGAGCCACTTTCTCCAATTGCACTGGGTCATTAGCTCAGCTGGACCATTGGTCAGTACTCCTGATGATTTTTCGAGTCTGAGGAATGGCTGAGGGAATTGTGAGTGTTTAGTCTGGAGAAGTCTCAGGGGGACCTTATCACTTTCTACAACTACCTGAAAAGGAGGATGGAGAGAAGAGGTGGCTGATCTCTCAAGTAATAAGCGATAAGACAAGAGGTAACGGCCTCAAGCTTTGCCGGGAGAGGTTTGGATTGGATATTAGGAAACATTTCTTCACAGAGAGAGTGCTCAGCCATTGGAACAGGCTGCCCAGGGAAGTGGTAGAATCACAGTCCTGGAAGTGTTCAGAAATCGTGTCATTGAGGCCATCAGTGACATGGTCTAGTGGTGGACTTGGCAGTCCTGGGATAAAGGTTGGACTTTATGATCTTAAAGGTCTTTTCTAACCTTGTTGATTCTGTAACTTGGGGTGCACCTTGGTCCACTTTTTATACAACGCTGGAAGTTAAATAACCTGAATTGTATTCCTGGCATCACCACTCACTTTTTATAGGTTGGAATGAGCTGTCATATTCCATGCTGTTTACGTCTATAATAGATAAAATGGGCACCTTAAATTGCACAGTAAGAGGATGCAGAACTATAAGTCTCATCTTAGGAGCTAAAAGTTGGGTCAGGTCCTGCTTTATGTCCTTAACCTCGCGAAAGGTTGACAGCCTTCCTTCTGCAGGGTGGCAAAGAATGGAAATCGTGATGTGCTTAACGGATGCTTTTTACCCTACTATTGGTGACTTTATGCAAGCAGCTTAAACCAAGCTGTGAGATGGTGCTTTGTCGTTTTCGCTTCCTCGCACGTTTATTGGCTTGTTAATGGCTGCTTGCGGGTAAGCATGGACCAAAACAAACCCCAAAACTTAAACACATTGTGTATCTGGAAAGTAAGGGTGGTTCTCACTAGTGACTCCAGCACAGAGTACTTCCACACTGAGCTGCAGTGCCTAGTATTCTTTTCTTTGTTTTAGAAGTGGAACTAATACTTATCTACCCATTATTCAAATTGTCTTGCAGCATTTACTTGGAGATGAGTGGTATGATTATTTGCTGTAAACTTCAGGCTGTGTTTTTTCCCTTCACTAAATTGCTTTATCCTATATTCATGTGTGTAATCTCTTTGTTGTTTCAGCCTTAATACAGATACTGGCAGCTGCTGAGGCTGGACGTGATGTTGTTTATTTTACCTTCGGAGATGTGGAGCTGATGCGGGATATTTACAGCATGCACACTTTTCTCTGTGAGAAGGGCCAAACTATTGGTGAGCGTAAAGAAATCTCATGCGGTGAAGAGACTTAACTGTCTCTAAATGAAAACTGTCCAGTAAGAATTACTGTCATCAAGTTCTGAACATGAGCAAATGGGTCTTGGTTTATATGTACCTGTTTCCAGAATGGGGAACTTTTCTGACTCAGGGTCAGCTGTACAGTGTTAATCTGTTAGAAAACTTCCAGAATCCTCTTCTAATTCACTGGGAAATTATACAGTCTAGAATTTAGAAATATATATGATAGACGGAAGGTTTGCAGACATTTTTAACATAATTCAGAATGCTTTAAAAAGGGAAAATGTGCTTGTGCATTCTTGATGTAGGTTTGTCTTACAGTGGTTCTGGCTTGATCCCACAAGATGCAGTCAGATGTGTTATAAAAGTGGTTTATCAGTTGCCCCACTGTAAATGTTAAATGTCTGGGGCAGAAGCACAAAGCTAGGTAGCTGGCAGTACATTGTCAGTAATACATATACAAGCCTAATGTTTGGGTAGCTCATGCAGAAAAGCTCAGCAGAAAGTTGAGGAGCACACCATGTGTTCTGAACAAATTTGGAAACAGTCATGTTCCCTTTACACTGTGGTCTACCTCCTCTTTCACTGCTCATTTAAAGAGATGTTCCAAGCCACTGTCTCAGCGTGAGCATACATTTCTGGTCTTTATATCATACATTCTTCATATGACATGATCTTAAGTGGTTTTTAATTATTTCTTTTTATTTTAAAGGGGATATTTATAGGCTGTTACTGAGATATTACAATGAAGAATGCAAAAATTGTTCTACTTCAGGACCAGATGTCAAGCTCTACTCTTTTATATACAACACCATTGAGTCCTATGCAGATTCTACTGATGATGATGATGAAGAAAAAGGGTTGTGCTTTGATGATTAAAATACTTGAATACCTCCCTCTGGTATATCATGTGAATTACTGGGTATAATTGGCTTAATATATATATTGACTGCATTTGTAGTTATGTATATGCTCAAACAAAACCCCCACCTGTTAGAGGCAAAATATTTTTTTTGGTGATTTTATACATGAAAACCTTGTTCATGTGTGTACAGAAAAGAATTGTTTGGTAAATCTGGTTTGCATTATACCTTGTTAAGCAGGACATGTTGGAAGACATTTGTATTTCAGTCAAGAGATTGCTGAAGACCTTCAGAAGATTTCCCCGTATTCCATTGCCTTTATTTTTCAGAACTTGTATCTCGATTTCTCATGTAAACTTAGTGCTGGAGTACAGACAGCCTTGTAACTCTTGGGATGGTGTTAAAGAGAAGTGTTGTAATGATCATTCTGACTGAAAATTGTCATAATTTGATAACCTCCTAAAGACTGCCACAATGCCATCATTGTTCTTAAGTTTTACATTGACTTAACTTACTGTTCTGGGTTTAACCTAAATTTTTAGTAAATGGTTAAAAATGAACAGATTCTGGAGGAGCTGTAATGCATTTCAGAACTGCATGGTCTTTATTGAACCAGATGTAAAAGTTAGCATGAAGTAGAGAAAGAACAAAGTACGGGAGGGTGGGAAAATGAGAAATGTGACCAAAGTTAGAAGCAGAGAGAAACGTTTTCACATGAAACTCTTTAATACCATTCTGTTGGTGCTGTCTGTTACAACACTGAACAAGGTCTTAGGCACGTTAGTATATTTGAAGTTTCTCAAGCTTCACTGCTGTTGCTGATATTATTTGAATTAGGGTCTGCTAGCTGTGTTTATATTGTCGTATCAGTTCTTCTTTATTGCAGTGTGCATACATGTGAGCATGAGATCCCCATGGAATAACTTGAGTGAGGAAATGAAAATCACTTACATACCAGTTGGAGGGAAGTCTGCGGGCAACAGGTAAAAACATGAGTTAGGAGTTTGCGCCTGTGTCTTTTTAGGCATGGGAATAACAACAATGAAGAGAAGGCAATATATGTGTAAAAACTGTCCTATTACTATCTCTGTGAATACCAAACTAGTATGGCTGTAGTTCATTAATAGTTTACA
>JBCJKH010030218.1:0-13606 GCA_039877255.1 Loriculus beryllinus | reverse complement strand
TAGCGAACTGATGGGCTTTAACAGCAATTTATTGTAATAGCTGGTCATGACTGTTTGATTGTGGTTGTGCTCCTTTTCCTTCCCTCCTGTAATACTGTCTCATCTTTATTTTTGCTGCATATCCCTAAGTCCACTGGTTCATGTCATCTCCTTACTAGTGTCTGTTTAATGCCAAGTGCCTGAAGTTTTACTCCCTCATTAGATAATCAAAGCATTTTGTATGCACCAGGACATGCCACAGGTTTTCATAATAGCATCTTTGCAGTTCTTCTCTGGATCAGGTTCAATAGGAGAAGAAAGTATTTACTGGATACTCATTTTAAAAATTGTTTGTATCTTCAAAGTAGTGCAAATTCTGTTTTGCTAAGAAAAGAAGGTCAGGTATGGACTGACTTGTACGTGTGCTGAACCAGAGCTTTTTGCATCTTTGCTCCTGATTTTGGTCTTGGCAGGTTAAGAGCTCTGCAGGGACAAATTCATAAAGGCTTTACAAATCTTTAATAAATTAGGTTGTAAGCTACATCAAAGTAACATTTGATCTTTTTATCTAGAAGAAGCATGGCTTGCTGCAGAATTTCATAGTGATTGAATTAGATGATGCTTTCTATGGTGGCTACCATAATCTCTGGTGGTGCAGATGGAATAAGCCATTATCTGACATTCAGCTTATGGAGATGTAGAGTAGATAGCTCCAACTTGGACAGGCAAGTGCTAAAGGTAAATTTTGGGAAAAAAAATGAAGCAGTTATTGATTGGTGAATACTTACTTTTGATACATTTAATCATTCTCATAATGCACATGGTATTAAATGGATCTGGCAGGTTTTATTGTATAGATATAATGTTTAAAGAAGAGATTGCCTAATTTGAGTGGCTTGAACTCCCACGAACAAGATGTATGAATGTGTGTGTCTGCTAAGAACTAAAACCTTGAAAACACACACACTGTGACAGGGAATGACTGCAGCTGCTGTAACTGTTTGTTTTCATGATTTCTGTTAGTTCCTGAGTCTTTCCAACACTGATCAAACTAAGTTTTAAGGGTGGGATTTTTTTTTCCAGTGTGGACAAATGCTTCTTTGGATGTGGAGACAAGGCAGCGGAGTGTCCTCCATATCAATATGAAAAGAACCCAGAAATTATTCTTGCCGTTCCCTGTCCTCTGTGAGAAAGCATAAGGCAGAAAGCTTCTATAGACATGAGAGGTTAGAGTAGACTTGTAAAGTAATTTCAAAGGTTAGTGATTTACATACAGTTCACCAGACTTTGATTACTGAGCATCAGAGTGTAATGATAGGTCAAAGCAGAATTTAATCCAGATACTAAAGAATGCATTTGACTGTGAATTATCAAATTGCTGACTGCGTTTATTCCAGCATTACACGCTAGGTTTCTCTGCAGCTCTGCAGTGAAAAAAAATGAAGCCGATATGCCTTGTTCAGGTATGACTGATGCAGGTGGTTGAGGTCAGGCTCTGGAGTCTGTAATGACCACTGTGCTAGTGGACATGGGAAATAGACGTTTCCTTCTAGAGGTGAAATATGTTCCATCACACACAAGGGTTCTAATGAAATCTTGCCAGCTCTATATGGATTCTGTTTGTAGTGCTGTGTGTAGTATAACTATGAACTGATTTATCATGGGCATGTATCACTTGTTTGGTTTCATTATATCACTCCAGACACAGAGATAGTCTGATATAACTTCTGGATCAGTTATTTTGCAGTAATTTTATTGGCTTTTGAGTTGTGCAATGTATTGGTTAAAGCACCTTCAGAAGATCTTTATTTTCCATATATTACAAAAAGAGAAGCTAATATTTAGTGCAACTGCACTACCTGCTAAATGCCTTAATGGAAAATGTAGTTATGCAGAGAGTTCTAGTAATGGTTGCAAAGTATATGGTTTAGTGTGAGGTGTCCCTGCCCATGGCAGGGCGGTTGGAACTGGATGATCTTAAGGTCCTTTCCAACCCTAACTGTTCTAAGATTCTATGTTCTGATTCCTCCTTTCCAAGACTTTACAAAGGCTGTAACTGTGCTTGGTCTCTACCTGAGAGTGAGGGCTTTGTTGATGTGAGGTGGGGAATCTATCTTCCTTTGTTTTTTAAACTCAAGTCAAAATTATTTAGTAATTGTACATGTGAAAAAGAAAGAAAACAATTGTCCCATTATAAAGAATTAGAAAATTTTGAAAATCCTAAATAAAAATAAGTCAAAGATAAAAATTGGATTTGAAAAATCTTTCCCTTGGAAGAATAGCAGCATATTTTAACTTGATTCAGCAGTGAGAAAATGTTCTGGGTTTTGTTGTCTAATGCGTCTCTTTCTACCCTTGTATGTCAATGTTCCTAGTGACATCTGTCTCAATTACACATGCTTGAGTATCATTCTCCATGAGTCATTGCTGTTGCCTGTTCTGTGCCATGCTTCTAGTCATACTGGTTGCTACGCATTTAGTGGGTGCTCTTCTCAGACCAAGGGAAAAATAACCCGTGACTCTAGCATGATATGTTTCCTAGACCTTTTAATTGAGCTTTACAATTTTTCTTTAATGTGGTGGATTTTTACAGTTCACTAAGGGCAGCCCCCTGATCTCCTTAATAATTTTTCTAATGGACAAAATTCAGACCAAATAATGTCCCAAAGAACATAAAAACAGAAGCATGATTTGCATTGGCCCAGTATGAGTTTTCCTAATACAGAGCTTTGACTTTCTTTGGCGTTAGTAGGGGTCTGGGACATTTTTAGCTTTGATTGTGTGATTTGAATTGGTTTGAGAACAGTCAGTTATTGACTAATTGTTTGAGACAGTTTAGATTTAAATCAACTTAGGAAGCCAAGTGATCAGAAATCACAGTTGCCTGCTTTCTTAAAGAAGGCTGTTCACAAAGCTCTTTTAAACTGTAATTTAAGTCTTCATGATATTATGCTTGTTAATTCTCATAATAATAATAATTTCTATTTGTAGTACTAGTGTGCAATTGTTACACCATAACACTGCTCTGGATAGTATTTACTCAGTGTTTCTAATTGGAAGAGCTTAAAGCATTTCACAAAGCATTAATAATCCTTGCAATTGCCCTTGTAAAGGAAGTATTCATAGCCCCGGTTTCCATATAAAAAGAGACAGAGGCATTGAGTCATTCACCCTGTGTTATAGAGCAAGCCAGTGGCAGAGTGAAAATATAACCTATGGGTCCTGAACTCTGAGAAGTGAAATAAATCTTATAACACAGGCAAATGTTTTTCACTGCATAGGAATTCCTTTGTATGAACAGGGGGAATAAGATAAGTCACAGAGGTTTTATGACTGAGTGCTTATGGAATGATATACTAATTTTCTTGAACTCTTTCTCATAGCTATTTTTTTCTTAGTTCTTTTTGAAAGCATAGAAATAAAATTTGCTAATAGGGCTATTTAAGAATGGTTTTCTTTTTTATAGTTTTTTTCACTATGGTATTACAAAAAATAAAAGTATGTGCAGTTCTTTTGTGAGCATTTGAATTGCAGATTAGTATTTAACTGTTCAGTTGCAATGATATCAAGCAACCAGGGCTGACTCAAGTATTATGGAAATATAGAACAATGCAATTTCTGCATCTTTGAGGAGATTCAAGTCATTAGCATGTGGAGAATAAAGTATATTTGAACAGATATCAGCCATATGAGAAGAGACACTTTTAATTGAGTCAAATGCTTAGTCTTGAGTATAAAAATGCTTTATTTACATAGTCAAAGTTATACTACTGTATTGTTTTTTTGTATGTGATAAGTTTTCTGTATTTAGAATTATAAAAATGTGGAAGTTCAAATTCATGTTATGGCTTTAATAATTCATGTTGTGCTGTAAATGAAGTGTATAGTTTAGTTTGTTTAAATATCGGTTTCTCAAGAAGTATAACAGCTTAAAAATTAAGCTTCATATCACAAAAAAAAACCCAATTCTGTGTTAAATGGTAATAGCTATCACAAAGAGATTCTGTCTGAAATTTCCTTTCTTCATCTAGCAGAGGGCATTTTATTCTCAATTTCTACTGAGCAAAGAGAGATTCCAGTCCTTTCCACGGTCTGTGCTACATTGAAATAATATTGATGGCATTTTAGAATATCAGAAATGTGCAATGCAACTGCACTTACCATCTTCTGCCTATGGCATTGAAGAAAAGGTGTCTGGTGCTGTGTTTGTTTCTAACATAAGACTTGCGCAAGTTCATTGCGTTACACTGCTGTAGTGGTACAGCAGGAAACAAAGGCTATTTTATAGCCCCTATGGAGAAAATAACCTAAGATGGTGCTCTGCTCAGCGGATCCTCAGACCTGTGTTAGCATGAATCATTTTTCTGCTCTTAGTGATTTCTGAAAAATGCTGCAACTTCTCACTACTGTGGTACTTTGTAAAAGGAAAAAATACTCAATTTTATAAAATAAGTGTAAAAATAAAAACATGCACAGCAATGGCCTCAATCTCTTTCTGTGGGTTTGCGTACATCACTGAAAAGAAAATCTCTGTCAAATGCACTTTAACTGGTTCTGTGCTGACTTTTGCTTATGAGAAAGGAGCTGTTGGTATTCAGATTTTCAAAATCAGCTTTTAGGCTGCAATGCTGTATGAAACGTTATAGATTTGAATATGAGTAAAGCTGTCAGATCTACTTCAGGAGAAATAATTAATGCTACTTGCAAGGCATGTTGTTGTCATGACAAAATCCAAATGTTAGGTTGAATATACTTGATCTAGTGACCACTAATTTTTGCAAGCTTCTCGTTTTGAGACTGCTGCATGTTTGTGGCCCGTATCTTAATAGCAGCCATTCCTCCACAGTCAAAAGAACAAAACATCATCAACAACACAATTTCCTTTTAGAGATATACCTTGGAAGAAAAGTCAAGTGTTTAAGAGGAACAGATTCAAGATTATGAATAAGTAGTCATGAGAGAAAGTGCAATTACATTTTCAAGTAACCAAATCGCTTTCTCTTGCTGCTACAAGAAAATCTGTATATTGATCTTCCAGCACCTCATGATTACCAGGTGACAAATGATGTAGCTAATCCATAGCATCTGAGTAACAAATGCCTAAGAAAAAGTGTGGAATGAGTTAAGAGGTTTCTTTGGTATCTAAACTGGTTGAGACTCTGAAGAACTGGGCTAGATAAAGTTTCCAAACTGTGCTGGAAAGCTTGCCAAACTGTAGAAATTGCTAGTTCTCCAAATATCATGCCATGATGTAAAGCTCACAGTCTTTCTGTGCTTGATTGCTTGACTATATGACAGAGAAATCCATGGATTTCTTGAGAAAGATTGTTTTGCTTAATCAGGTTTGATTTGATACATTCTTTGTTTCATTCTCTATATGTTTGTCATGGTGCTGTATTAAAAGTGTCACATCAACCCTCTGTAGCCTGTGCTTTGGTTATACACCCCGCTTGCCATGTCTCCTCGAATTTTATCTTTGTAAAATAATCTTTCAGTTTTTTAAGTCACTCTTTTTGAGGGGTACTTCTGCCACTCTAAAACTCATCTTATACCCCGCTCTTCAAACCCTATTCAGCTCTCTAATAAATGGAATTAGCCATTTAGATTAAGCATAAAGCAAACTAATTCTGCAGCTAGAAATGGATTTAAACTTGTACTTTAATGTTTTACTGAACCTTGGCCTAAATGAATACATTGGTTCAGTTGAAACTTTCTTAATTAGTATTCAGACAATGGTGAATGAATATTAATTTCTTATTAGCTATTTTTGGATTAGGTTAATAAAATTACTGAGAATTTCATGAAGCACTATATTTGGTATTTTCACTCTTGTGCACTGCCATCTAAGTGTCTGAGGGTTTTTTCAGATATTTTCTTTTTCTCCTTGATAGCAACACCATATTTTAGAACCAAAGCTGTGTTTAGGATTGGACCCAAATCGTACAGTGCTAAATTTTGGCATGTAAAGAGTTCAAGAAAATAAATCCTTGGCTTATCAACAGCTATAAAAGGCACCTTGACTGACCTTTACTTATAACGTCATAATCATGACTGTATAGCATAGAACACCATATTTCAGGTGAAATAATTGATGTTATAACAGTTTAGGGCATTGGAACAAATCTGTTCACTTTGGTTCCAACAAGCCACATGTTGTAGCAGCTTTGTTAATCTTCCAATACATGTAAGGCACACCACAGTCAAAATGTGCATGAGGGATAGGTATATGTACACACACAGTTAAATGATTGTATGAATAAGGTGAAAAAAAGTTTTATAGGATGGATTTGTTAGGATTACCTTCTTTCAAGGTCTGAGCTGCCTGTGCACTGGGAAATGTAATACAGTTTGGCTGATGAGTCTCATTCTCTCCCCCTCTCCCTCCCCTTTTTCCTTCAGTTCCCAGCCTGAAACCTGAAGCTTTCCCAAATCCGTGTCCAATCCAGAGGGATAAATTGCTGGGAATTGGTTAGCTTTTCTAGTGAAACATGACTGGTCTGGGGCATTGACATCTGTGGCCATGACCTTCCTGTGAACCCTTTAACAAGTCTGTTGCCTTTTTTCTGTGTTTCAGTCAGCATTTGTGGCACAGATTCACTAGCTGCATTCTTTGGGCTCTGCTACTTTTCGAACACTGTTTTTGCGATGTCCTTTTCCCCTCATCCACTGTTTTGTTTCCTCCTCTTTTCTTCATTACCTGGGCAGTATAGAACTGATACCTGCAAACTGAGTACAAGCTTTTGAAGTCCAGACATTTGTAATATTTCTCAGCTTTAATGATGAAATAAGTATGTTACTGAGAGATACTAAAGACAACTGGAGCCGTAATAATGTCAGGCCTCAAAAAATGATTATTCTATCAGTAGAACATTTAATTTCCAGAAATCAAATTATGCAGCATTTCCAGATTTGTAATAAAGAATTAGTGTATGCACTTTCTCATTATCGACTGGTTTGCTCCAATTTCTCTATATGAAAAGGGCTTTGTCATTTAGTAAAGAGTCATAGTCAAGTTTTACACATTTTATTGTCCCAACTTCAGCTCCAAGAATTACATGTCTACTTGGGAAATGAATTCACAGTACCACAGAGGCTGGCAACCTTCCAGATTTTAATTGCTTACCAGTGAGGTTCAGGGCAGGCTGTTCTTCCTCAGGTGGGAAAGTGAAAAAGACAAACCTCAGTTGTGCGAAAGAAAATGAAAATCACCTTCTTGAAAAGAGTAGTCACTGATATGTGAAACAAAGAAGCACTTCATCGCAGTTATCATCACTTAATTGGCTAACTAAGCAAAGCTGGAGCTGTCATTGTATTTAGCCAAGTCTTACGGCCTTTTGTAACTGACTTCAGGCAAACAGAGGTAGCTGATGGGGGAAAAGGGGGACTAAAGATCAAAATAAGTGGGAAAAGTTGAGAGGAAGGATGGGCTAAAAAGCAAACTGTATCAAACCTGAGAAGCAGCCCTGAATGTGTCACCTGCAGTGTAAAAGTACTATGCAAGGAGGTCGAGTGATGAAGATCTTTTTACTGGGAGCCGAGAAATATGGATTTCGGTTGCCGTCTCTCCAAGTGCCTTGTTTCTGATGTGCTGTTTGCAAAGATAGAATATTTTTCCATTTTTTGTGTAAATATCTCTTTCTCTTTTAAAGAAGTATTTTCTATTGTATGACTTCATATCATTGCTTTCACGGTTCCATCTTGTAGTGTGTGTCTATCAAAATACCAAAAAGGTAGTGAAAATAACAGACAGTAAAGGACTGGTGAAGGATACATATCTGAAGTGAAATAGTAACTAAGTGTAGGAAGTTCCTTGCAATTTATTGCCATCAAGCTGTCTAGAAAACATGTTATTTATTTGATACAGCTTCAAAAGGGATCATTGGTGCTTTGAGGAGGAGGGCAACAACATTGTGTTTCACCTGCTGACACTACTGCAGCAGCTACAGGAGACTGGGAGGGGGATTAAAAGGAAAATAGGGCAGTGTTGAACAGGCTCAAGTTGGCTCTTGTAGAAGGAGTGTTTTCACAAAGTGAAGTAGTTAATAGGTGATAATGAATTTTATGTTTTACTACAAAAGTGGGTAGAGAACTAGTGGAGCTTTGTGAGGAAGGATCTTTATTGCAGTGTGTGTGAATAGATGGAAAATAACATGCTTGAATTTGGATATGAGCAACTTGGGAGACTGTGGAGAAGGTGAGATGAGGTAATCAACAGCTGTAGGAAAGCTTGGCAGCTGGAAGGGTGGCTAGATTGGGGTGGGGGTTTCTGTTCCAGGACTTCTCCAGGAGCATGGACAACCTGACATCTGGTTGTCTTCTAATGAAACTCAGTCTCGCTTCATTGTCTATCCAGAGCTTTCCTTTCATACCTGTTAATTGTCTTATACTAACATATGAGCAACTGATGTATTTTTCATTATTCTTTGAGTTGCCAGCCTGGTAAAAGACAAGAAAGAATTCAGTACAGTTTAGCTGAGGGAAAAACGTTTCTATGCAGTGCAACATCAGTAAAATATATTCACTAAACAAGAGGAACCATACTGCTTATGTGACTTAACATCTCTTTGTCAACACTTCTGTGCTCTGATAGGTGCTGTTTAAGCTCAGGATTCTAATAATATGTGTGCTAAAAAGAGCTCTAGTTGCATTTCTCAGATCCAAATCTTTTTATAAGCCTTGCTATTCATTCACTAATGTTCACACTCACCAATGCTCATGCTTGTTAAATGTAACACTCATTAAAAATATATAATCCATATTCATCACTTTAGTTATCCATTACAAAATCAGATTAATAGATCACCATACAATTTTACATTCTTTTTACAGCTTAATGGAAATGATCCATTATTTAACCACTGAGCATTGCCCATCTGCACTCTTTTATTTTTTTTCACCAGTTATTGCCCATTAATGAGTGACAAAAAGAGTACTGCTGATAAATGTATTAGAAAATCTTCAAGATGTTGTTGCTAAGAACCCTTGTAGGGCTTGGTCAGCCTTCTGAGTCATTGTTCTGTGCTTTTGGTTTCTTGTGCATCCTTGGGTGGGATAGTCTTGTTTTGGCAGTGCCTGAAAAGTATGTGGTCTCTGTGATTGGATTAATGGATTCCTTTATTATGTCTGATGACTTTTCATATTTCTCATTTTAATCCATTTTTAAAAGTGTCTTGGTAGCTTCTTTCCCATGAGAAGAGGTCTGATTTAATCAAAATACTTCATTAAAGAGATCTTTTTTGTAAATATCTCATTCTTTTAGCCAATATTGCCATATAAATATCTTATAGCATTGTCGTGTATTTTAAAATTCTATGCATCTGGGATAGGCAGGATATTGTGTGTGTTTCTATTCCAGTTTATGGTTTCTGAGCAGACTAACAAGGAAAAAGACAATATGATGTCATACTTAGCTTCGCCAATTACAACAGTAACTAACTACAAGAATATCCTTCACTGATTTTTTTCATCTGGGTTTAGCTCAAGCAAAACCTTCCCTCTAAGGAGTTTCTCTCTCAGGATTTCCCTACCTGTATCTGTTATCAATTCTAATTGTTTTCGCCTTGAACATCTCCAGAGGAGGTGATTGCTGAAAACCAGTGTGTAGCCTTCTGCCTCTGTCCCCCAGACCTGTCATCACGAGGCTTGGGAGTAGGGTCCAAAACAGTCTAAAGTGTCAACAGCTTCTCAGCCACTGTCAGTGCTAAATGATGCAGTTGTAGGAGAAACTCTTGGCAATCTGTTCACCTGTTCACAGTCAGCAATGAACTAGCAGATACGCTGGGTGCCTCAATTCCCAGACACTTCATGACACTCAGTGTGCAGGGATGAGCAATACTAAAGAGACTTAGGAGTTTCATGGGAAGTACTAAGGGAGAGCTGTGAAAAAGGGGTGGGGAAGAGGTAAGTCCGAGTCTGATCATTGCAAAACAAAAATTGCTTTCCAGCATCTGTGTAGGCTTGTACAGGTTGTGATTAATTTTCTCTCTGTAGTGTTTTCCTTTCTCTGTGTGTATGCAATTCCTTTGGGGAAAGACTGACATTTTGTATACATAATATGTTCTTTTAACAATGCTATTTAATAAATAAAACATGTTCCCATTTATACCTTTTGTTCGCCTTAATGCTTCATTTTGGCCCTGCACTTCATTCTGTTTTACTCACCAAAGAACTGCTTGTTGAGGCTATTGTCAGTGGGGATGCTGAGCAGGTGATGTGCTGGGGAGGACAGCAGGGACACCTTTTCTTCATGGCCTTCCCTCACTCAGGTGGTGCTCCAGAGGTGCTCCCAGAAGCGGCGTGGTGCCCTCCTGAACCTGCTTCTCACCAGGTGATGATCTCGACTGGTTGCGTATGGAGGCAGGTCTTGAGTTTTCTGAACCTGCTCTTTTCGTTCCATTTTTCCTCTTTCTTTCTACCTTGTTTCCTGCATCTGCCCTCTGGCTTCCATCCCAGGCTGCCTCCCAGGAGTGGTTGTTAAGAGGAATGGGTGCAAGCTGGGCTTGCCAGCCGTGAAAGGTTTTCACGTAACCTTGTAGGAGGCTGAAAGGTGAGAATTGTTTTTCTTGTTCCTCAGTAACCACTTGAGCAAAACAGCTTTGACAATGAACTAAACCTTCAGAAGTGATACTAGAAGTAAAAGTGAGAATTCTCCACAGTGTGGAAAATGTATCAGCAATGTGTGTTTTAATTACAGGAAAGCAAACAAAGAAACCCATGAAATCTGCTGGTTTTTGATTTGATGAGAGTAGCTTTGTGAATTGCTCTGAGACAGAAGTGTTGCCATGCTGTGAAATCATCAGATACCCCCCATGCTTCCCCTGTATCTGTAAGGCAAAACAAACTCCATTTGTGTATTTATCTCAAGCTCACACAACCACTGTCACAAACCTCTTCACAAACCAAGAGTTGATCTGAGTTATCAATGGCACAACAGTAAGGTGCTTTAATAACAGAAAAATAAAGAAACCAGCAGTAGATTCTCCAGTATTTTAAGCATTAAGCAAACGTGATTCATACACATCCTCTCCTAATCGTACATTTAGCAGCATATTTTTTCTGTGTAAGTCCTGTGATGCAGTGAATGAGGTTAGTTCACATGTTGTGCAACATTTGATTTCATCTACATGTTTCCAGCTCAGGAGAAAGCGATCAGTTAACCTGTATGGCTAGGATGTGAGCTTTGTCCTACAGCTAAACCAGAATGAGCCAATCTGTACTGACCTTTAAAAGTGTTTGGACAAGCTCTTATGTTATGAACATTTTCTTCTAATGTTCAGTGGTTTGCTAAGATTGCTATTTACATTTCTTATTCTTATCTCCCTGCCTCCTCAGCCTTCATGTTTCCTTCCCAAATATATCTTTTCTCGATGTCCTTGTGTCTTTTTCTATGTCTTTTTTGCCTGTCCTTTCTAATTTGAATTTGTTTTCTTTCAGTATTAAATAGCCTCACCTGCATCATTACCTTGACTTTGTAAAGCCTTTCAGGAGCAGTCCTCCTCTGAGGTCCCCTAATGTAAGAAATGAAACGTTAACAAGAGAAGAAAGAAACCAACTTAATGACAAATGCATCTTTTTGAATTTCAGTATTTAGCCTGGGTTGTTTCATCAGGGCTGTATGCTTTGTTCATACAGCAGAGACACTTTCTTGAAGAACTTAAAGGCTGAAAACTACCTCTGGAGAAAGCTGTCAGTTAAAGAGGTTATCATGTACAACCACAGTATGTTGGACATGTTGGACAAAAAAGTGTTGTAGGTTTTGTTTATAGTGTGGGTCTTCAGGAGGGATGTGAGCTATGAGAAATCAGTGGAGGAGCCATTTGTTTAACAGAGCTTCATGTGTGTAAGAGGCATAAGAAGGGAGGGAGTGAAGTCACGTTGATGGTGGAGAAGGGAGGCAGGGAATCAACTTCATGAGAGAGCAGGACAGTTCCCTGGACTTTTTGCTCCAAGTTCAATGGAGCTTCAAACTGCAACGAAGAATTTTGGATGACAGTCTGGCTTTTCAAAAGATGAAGGGGTTTATATGCTCCTTAAATATTTAAAGAACACAGGGAGCACTTTGAAAAGACGAAGCATTGAACTAGGCAATTAAAAGAGAGAAGATTCTGCTGAGACCTTGATTTTAAAGATGTACTGAAGAGGTGAAAAAGCAGGCTAGTCCAAACACTTAGTACACAGAAGACAGCAGATAGTAATTGCTTTAAGCAAATGTGTGTTGTGGAAAAAGAGAGCAATGCAAAAAGGTCAGTTCCCACTTTGCCATTGATAACCTGAGTACGGTTGTGCATGTTTGCATTAGAAATCCACGCACTTGCATGGCAGTGTGTAATACCTCTCGGGATTGCTGAAATTAGTTGACTTGTTGATTGACCAGCATCATTCTACTTAGACAAAATTGTTGCATCCAGCCTCTGCCCATTCTGTCATTGAGAACTGATCCTGAGATTCATTGTGCTTGGTAGGTTTTTGAAAACTCACAGATTTTATGGCTGAAACTCTCTCAAACGGAGTTAATCGTGAGATTTATCAATTAGCAGCACCCCTCCAATCCCTCCTGCTGCCACAAGGAATTTTGTCCCGAATTATATCTTTGATATAGCTAGTGATACCTCTGATGTGCTTCAGAAAAACATAAATGGGAAAGACATAGGTCATTCACTAGTGCATATTCACAATTGGAAGAATCCTAGGAAATAATTGGCTTCAGAAGACTTTTGATTTGCAATTAATTATTCACAGCACAATTTCTCTAGCCCATCTTGTTCTTAAACTTTAATCTCTTCAATTTGTCTGGTCTTCGTTGGTTTTATTTGTAAGTTCATTAAAATTAATCTTTCTGAAAAGGAAATCTGACTTTGAATATTATCTGGCTTCTGCGATGAATGTGGACATTTTGCTTTGTTATATGTGTATGTATTTGGGGGAGCCGCATATGAAAGAATAGTTATGTAGATTAGATGAATGTACAATCAGTTATCTCTAAGTGTAATATGTTACACAGCTTCCCTTTTGGAAGACAGTGAAGCGTCTGTGCGGACACATTCCACATAGCAGCGCTGCCTCCACTTTGCTGTACATTTTTGTCTGAAAGAGATAAGATCTTTACTATGAATGGCTTTAAATTATTTGTAATTGGATTGCAAGTGCAAAGCTGGGGTATGCTTTAGGATCTATGTTTGGTTTCTAAGTCCTCTTAATGTCCTGTGTGTTTGCTGCTGAGTTGTGCAAGCATTTTAATGATCAGAAATTCATCTGGCACAGAATGAGGGTTTCTCACTCCTCCAGCTATGGGCCACTCATACTTGCATAGTCCCATATGGGGGTGCTTGTGTTCCTGCAGCTGCGGGGTGAGTAGGGCAGAGCTTGCAGTTGTCCAATAGCTCTGGGAAGGGGAGCAACGTGCAGCCAGGCTGTTTTTTTTTTTTGCAGCAGCTTCTTGCTCAAGCTCACTTCTCTCAACAGGAGTTTTAGTATAAAGGTGGAAACATTGGTCTGTGTCAGGGAAGTTGGGCCATGGACAGCCTGCATATTGACTTCTGAGAGCATCATAGAATCATAGAATGGTTTGGGTTGGAAAGGACCTTAAGATCATCTAGTTCCAAGGCCTCTGCCATGGCCAAGGACACCT